>MQRK01117823.1:0-10594 GCA_001938485.1 Girardia tigrina
TAAGGAATTATTTATGTGTAAAGAAGAAATAATTTAATTTAAAAGATAAATAAAGATTATATGATGAAGAAAAAGGCTATAAAAAGAAGGAGAATTTGGAAATAAAAGTGCAAAATTTTATAATTATTTTAAAAGGTCAAGTTAATTAAAAAAGGAAAAGTCAACATCAGTCAATTAAAAAAGGAAAAGTCAACATCAGTCAATTAAAAGGGAAAGTCAATATTTAAAGTTAACACCTGCGTATTAAAGAAAGAAAGATTCCCTAAAAGGCAACACCTGGCTTTAATTGCAGTCAATAAGATTTATTGACAAGCAGGTGTTCTGAGCAAACCATTCGAGATCACGAAGAGTAAAAGCGATATAAAAAGCAGACGGAATTCGTCAGAAAAGTAGAAAAGAAAAAGAGAGACGATTTTAAAAGTACGGCCAACTATATAAATTTTATATATTAATTTAACATATTTGTATATAATTTAAACAGAAATTGAGTAAGGGAAATCCCTTCTTGATTCTACATCAAACTACAAATTCAACATAAGATAAGCACCAAAAATCAAGTTTATTTTATTGATTCAACTTTACTTTAAATCTGTAAATAGTTAAACTCGACTATTCCCGTTACGTTTAAGTGAATCCCATGCGTATGCAGGATGATGTGTTCGGGAAAAGGTCTGTAGATGCATATACACGAATAAAGAGACCCCTCTGAGAATGACTGCGAGCTGAACCACGAATAAATGATAACCCAGAACTACAAAAGGTCACACGAACTCACCCGAGAATGTGAGAAGCCGAGCAAAAGGTAATAACGGAAAACGTCGTAAACAGAGCCCACCCCGTCCCGAAATTAGCCGAAGAACATTGCCAATAACCTTTAGAAACCCTTGAAAGAACCTTCAAAACAAGAATAAAATTATAATTAATTAACAAAATTAATTACGAACCATGAATCACGATGATTCAATCATCATGTGATTGCGAGACATCTGCGAGGCGCGCTGAACAAAATCCCAATCACCCTAAATAAACAATTATTAAAAATTTCAGTTGAATAATGAATAACTTGTCGAACCCGACATCGCTGTAATTACGGCCGTACACCAACTGACACCGATAAACATCGCAGCTGTCCGTAGTTGCAGATGACTAACAGATTCCGAATGCGTCAAAGCAAATAAATGATATTAAATATATAAAATCCAGACAGGCAGTAAATCTTACCAAACCCCCCCCCCTACAACAGAGGCAGTATAGTCATTGATTGTAAGAATAAAAGACACAGTTATCGGCATACAAAGAAAGCATCCGTTCGCGAACCAGGATAAGCAGTCACGAAATTTGATAAATTTAAGGATAAGTTTTGTTTTTATAAAATCATTTGTAAATATTCTGATTGTAAATAAATATTTTAATAAAAGAACTTCTTAATCTTTTGATTTTCGTTTTAATTTAAAAATCACCTAGATACATCAACAAATTTACAGAGTGATTTCTGCTGGTAATCTAGGCTGAAAAGCTGTGTTCTCCAAATTTTGAATTTCCTACACTAATCGGGAGACTTCTGCAGTATATTCATAGATTGTGTAAAAATTCTATGCTGTAATCTCCTTCAATTTATGAGACAAATCGCTTGGTATTGCAGTAGCTCTAGCAACCTTCCAGAAACTAATGACATATGCTTTGAAATAAATATTATGGAAGAAGGCATTGACGTATCTGGATGGTATTTCAATATTCTCAAAAACAGGAATGGAACACATGAAATTATGAGTAGTTAATATTTCAAATTCTACGAATAATTTACAAAGTTTTTTTAATTTAAAATTTTAACAAAAATTAAATAATAACGTAAAACATAAAAATATAAAAAATTTGAAACACTAAAAAGTTTATATAAATTAAAATCAATTTATTTGTAAAAGAAAATATAGATAGTACAAATAACGTTTTAAAATAAGAATTTTAAATGAAAACAATAAATGGGGTAAAATTTATTATGTAGAACAAAATTATTTCGAAATAAATTAAAGTTAAGTTACCTAATTTATTTTAAAGAAATTAAAGTTAAAGTAAGTAAAATAATTTTAACGAAATTATTTTTAAAATAAAGTAAATAAATATATAAGATAATTTAAAAAAGTTTAATATTTTCCTGAAAGAAATTTTAATAGTAAAAGTTTAATAAACATAAACAAAAGTAGAATTTTGATTTTAAAAAATCAGATAAACGGAATTCGGTTAAATGATTAAATTAACGAAAAGATAACGTCGATACAACGAACAAAAGTATTTTTTTAGGAAATGATTTTTTTTAAAAAGAATTTGAAAATCATAATTTGCCATTTGTTTTATTATTCACGATGACCTTGAGTTCACATGACCGATTTATAAATCGTAAGAAAATGTCTATTTTTGATGAGAATTAGTTAATTAATTAAACCGATATTTTATTTTTATTGATTATTGTAAATATATATTTATGTGTGAATTTATTATTTTTTAATCGATATTTTATGAGTTTGTGTTGAAAATAAATTGTATAAAAGTCGTTTTTCTTTTTCAATTTATATACGCTTATTCTGTTTATTGTTATTCTTTTATGCCTTGATGTAATTTCTATCGACTGATTGTGTATTTATTCATGTAGTTATTTCTATAGTAACGGTCAATCTCAAAAGCCCATAGGCAGCTACTTTGTACATATTCATTCATAATAAAATGTTTCTATTGTTTTCTCTTTTTGTCTATTTATATTTGTTGTTTATTTTAATACATTAAATATAAATATTATTTCTTTGTTTTAATGAGTTAATGTTTAAACGAAATAATCATTGCTACAATTGTGCACTTCATTCAGTAAATAACTCGTGCTATGTAAACAGTGTCCATTTTGTTTCCCTTGTGTACATTTAGCGCTAATATAACGACACTAAATCGGTCGATTTTGCTTCTCACCTGATTCTAAAAATAAATAAGGTGCTGAATTTTTAGGGTCAATAGTTTCTCTGACCAGTCTGATTTTTAGATGGAAGAATTTTAAGCTATAAATTTTAGTTGATTTCCATACGTTTAATATTTAAGTTGGCTTCATGTCGCCCTTTAGCATACTTCTAATCTGGTTGATTATTGAGAAGGTTTTGGCGATACGATCGAGAGAAGTAGTTTGAAACATTTTCTTAATTGTCGAGTTCTGTAGATCATAATAAAATGTTTTTATTTTCCTTTTGTTTTATATTATTATTTATAAATTAAATATAAATATTATTACTTTGTTTTAGTAAGTCGATGTTTAGTTGAAATAATAATAGCTCTACTTTTGCACTTTATTGAGCGATTAATTCGTTTCATGTAAACGGAGTCCAATTTATTTCCTTTGTGTACATATAGTTTTAATTTTGCACTTAAAACAACGAAAGATCGGTTTCTCACCTGAAAATATTTAGACTTTAATTATAAGTAAATGTTTGAATTTTTAGTGACAATAGAAAAATTTCGTGAATTATTAAATGATTAAGTTGTTGATATAAAGAATTTAGGGCTTGTAAGGTATATCCTTTTAAGTTAAGTGGTTATCTACGTCTTATTTTGTTCGCAAGAAATCTACAGTCTTAAAATTAAAGTCAAAATATTTTTAGGTGAATATCGACCATTTTTTTGTCGTTTTGAGTGCACCATTCGCGCTTAATATGCATGTAAAGAACATTAAGACAATTTTCATTAGCATCTTTATTATTATCACATTTGGAGTCCTTATAACTCTCGCAAGATCTTTCACTGTTGGATATCGCTTTAATTGGTTTTTTAATTTCTATTGTTAATCATGATTATTCGAACAATTCTTTTTAAAATATTTACTTTATAAAAACTTTAATGAAAAATAATAATTTTAACCATTTCTGAATAAAAAACTTTATAAAATTGTTAAAAATGAATTTAATTTATATCTAATAAATTGCTTTTCCTTTTGTTTTTAAAAAAAATATTAAAATTAATTTTAATTGTTAATTTAAAAAAATATAAACTTATCAAATTATTGTTTTAATTATATTCGAATATTCAATCACTGTAAATATATAAAAAATACCGATTTCCATCTGGGTGGGAGAATCACCATTCTAATTTCAAGTAATGGCTGCGCTTTACTTTAATTATCACCTGTTTAATTATTTAGAATTTTTGACGATGAGATCGAGAGAAGTAAGTAGTTTGAACATTACCGAGCTCGTCGATTTATGTAAACTATGAACTTAGTATATAATTCATTCATAATAAAATGTCTATTATTTTCTCTTTGTTTTTAATTAATATTTATTTTAATAAATTAAATATAAATATTACTTCTTTATTTTAATGAGTCAATGTTTAATTACAATAATAACCCTCTATTCGTTCACTTTATTTTGTAAATAACTCGCACAATGTAAACAGAGTTCAATTAATTTCCCTGGTGCACATTTAGTGCTAATTTCGCACTTAAAACGGTAAAAAATAGGTCGACTCCGCTTCTCACCTTAATATATTTTGACTTGAATTATAAATAAGGCTGTAAATTTTTAAACCCTTTCCCAATTAGAAACACCACAAAGACATTTGGTTAGATTCCTGAATAGAATATCTGTAAATAAGTGGGAAAAATAATCTAAGCAATGGCAATGGATCCGAGGATGTCTCATTATGTACTTACAAGACACACACAAGTTGAATACACACGGATACATACATAATTTTAGATCCATAATCATTAATACATGACAGTTGACACATTAAAAATTTAATTTATAATAAAATATTACATCAAATAAATAATCAAAAATAATTCAATAAAAATAGTCATAAATTAATTACCATAAACAACTTATATTGACAAGCCTAAATCTACATGATAAGAATAAAATCTAAACCCACATGAAAATAATTAAATCATATGATGTCATTTGTAAATATCTACATGGTATTTCTAATCGCGAATTTCTAAATGGTACCACGAATTCCTGAAATCTCGTTTCCCATATTAGTCTGATTTTTATATGGATGAATGATGACTATAATATACCGTTGATTTCCATACGTTTATTATTTAAGTTAGTTTCAGGCCTTGCTTCACCATACTTATCACCTGGTTGATTATGAAGAATTTTCTGACGATGAGAACGAGAAAAGTAGTTCTTCGATTCACATGGGGGGCCCATATCAAAGTAAACCCTAAAAATAAAAATTCGAACAATTCGTGAAACAAAATTGAAGAAAAATCACGATAATGAGTTTACTCCGATTCCAACCCATGCTTTCTTATTAAAAATTCCTCTAACAATTTCGCATGCAATCAGCCGAGTTTCTGAAAATCTTTTGAGGAAACCAGTCGAGGACGACATAGATAATAATGAAAATTCAAATTCAAATTGTCAATCTCTTTGTATGTGTGATAAAGACCTCGTCAATCAACCTATTAACAGACTTTTAACAGAGAACATTGTGTAAACGACTCATTTCAGTTGACTGTGCCAATCAATTCCTTCGAATTCCGTAAATTAATGCGAAATCTTCAAAATAACGATTCTTTCTCGAGATTAATGTCGAGATTCAAAGAATCAATTAATGTTTTGAAAGATTCTCAACAATCCGATTGTATAGAAATCTAAGACGAGTGGAAAGGATATGATTTAACAGCCTTTTGTATCGATTCTCTCTTCAAATATGTTCTGTTCAACGTTCTTATTCCACACGGGGTTATAAAAGATCGCATCAAAAACTAGCTGAAGACATTATACCAAGTTGGTTGGGAAACGCGAAGTCGCACCTCTCTCTGTGTCTTGAAAGGTGTTTTCGAATTCTGTGTTGATTTAACAGTCAGTCAATTGAATCGGCTTCATCAAAGGCGCTGTACAGACAGAACCGTCTCAATGCGGACTATGCAGAGTTTATCTCAACTTTACGTGGATTCGCTCCACTATTTCGCATTTTATCAGCATACATATGATCATAGTAAAATTTGAGCTTGAGCGACAAACCGTGATTCACATGATAACGAAATTTTGCAAATTTAAGCTTAATAGATTTTTAGAAATATAATTAGTAAATAAGTGATAGAAATCGCCTTTCGTCAAATAAATTAGTATTTTATTAGTATTTTCATAAAATTTTTAATCATAATATGCACTGAGCGTTACAGACACACATTTAGATAGTTATTATTTAAAAAAAGTTTTATATTAATTTTAATTTTGAAAAATATTTTATTAAAGTTATAAATAAAGCTTTCATTATTTAAATTTTCACCGTTAAAATTTTTTAGATTTGCATTTCTAATAAAAAACTTATTTATAAATGAAATGTTGATATTATTAATTAATTTAGTATTCGTGTGTCTGGCATCCAACGGATTCGCTGGATTCCCAGCCACTCAAACATGAGAAGCAACGCTGGACCAACCGGCGTCTTGTCGGTCGACACGAGTCGTTGGTGCAGCCAGTCCATCATCAGTTCGTTCGGTCGATCGGCCCCACCGTCAGGATCAACGGGACCGTCGATCGATCCTCCTGTTGACTGTTAGGTTGGGGTCTCAATCCCCGACAGCGCATTAACTGAATCGATACCGGCTTTCGAAGGGAGCGTTCCTGGTGGGTTCGGCGATCGAGTGACCCACCAGGGACGGAGCGCGCAAACCCGGTGCGAAATCTGAATATCGATAGGGACCGACCTGTGTTCTGAGTCGAACGGTCAGAATCCGACGGAATGGACCGGTGAGATCGCAGTAGACAGCGTATTGGTATTTTGAGATTTAAACAAGTCATATATAAAGCCATATTTAAACAAGTCAAGTTCAATTGTCTCTCATTACGAATAACTACCAGTATTGAAATAATTACAATATTCATTATTAAAAGTGAACGCCATTTTTCACAATTTATTTTCGTAATTAATTTCGGCGGATTACCCGCCATCTTCAGACTAAATTAACACTGGATTTTTGCAGCTTATATATGAGAAAAGTGATTATGCAATCAATCATGTAATAAAAGGCTCTATTTGAAAATGTTTAACAGCGAAGTTGAGTGTGAAGCTTGGATATTAATTTTTGGATCCATGGATCTTATTAATAAGGCCTCACACGTAACTCTCTCCCAGTAATTTTTAAATCGATTACACAGAATTTTAAAATCATTTTCTCCGATTTTCTTTTTACATTTTAAATTATGTTCGGCAATATTACTCCCATTATCCAACCCACTATGCTCCTTGATCCGTTTACAGAGATGACGAGATGTCTCTCCAATGTATGTGGCGTTACACCCATTACATGTATATTTATAAACAAGATCGGAGCACAAACCGAGAGGAGTGGGAGATTTATTACTGAACATATCACGAATTTTATATGATTGGGAAATAATTTTTAGATTCATGGTATTTGGGATCAAACTTTTCAAAATTGATGATTTTAAATGTTTAAAACCCTCTGAATAAGGAATAGATAAGATATACAATGATTCAAGTGGGTTATAATTTGTATTAGGGGAAATGGTTTGAGGAGTCGTATTATTAAGATTTTTATTATTACTATTTGACTCATTTAATATTTTATCTAAAGTTCGATGAGTTAATTTTTCGATAAATGATTTTGACCTCTTTTAAGTTTAAAACTGTATTTTGGACATCAAATGGAAAAACACCAAATAATTTGCGTAAATTTATAAGTTTTTTATTCTGTGAATCGATTTTATTTTTTAAAAGATTATTAGACATATCAATAGAAACCTTAGAACATATATCAATGCAAAAATCATCACTTACATCATACAAAGCCGCATGAGCCAATGCTAATTCACTCACAATTTTATTCCGTAATTTCTTTTCTTTCTCCAGCATTCTTCGTAAGATCTTTCGGTGAATGCTTCTGACGTCTTCATTGAGCAAAGCTTCATGCAATTTTGATTTGAAGATAAACGATGGAATGATATCTTCTTCTCTGCACGTTTCTAAAAAGCATATGTCTGCCTCTTTTCTCCTCAGCGAACAGAACACTTTCGCATATCGTTTGAATGGTTTCATCGAAGCAGGATAATATTTACTAAGGAATTTAAAAAATAATGGCAATTTATATTCATTATTAAAAAGTGAACGCCATTTTTCACAATTTATTTTCGTAATTAATTTCAGCGGATTACCCGCCATCTTCAGACTAAATTAACACTGGATTTTTGCAGCTTATATATGAGAAAGGTGATTATACAATCAATCATGTAATAAAGGCTCTATTTGAAAATGTTTAACAGAGAAGTTGAGTGTGAAGCTTGGATATTAATTTTTGGATCCATGGATCTTATTAATAAGGCCTCACACGTTACTCTTTAAATTCCTTATTTTAAATTCCGTATTTTTTAAATTCCTTAATTACAATCTTATTTACTTTTTTTGACTGTAAGTAGTAACAAACAATGATAATTAATTTTAATTAGTTTTTTCTCTATATTCTTAAAAGTAAAAGTTAACACTTATTTTTTCCTTAGATAACTTTTTTTATGAATATTTTAGGGGTCATGAGTTTTAATACCTCAAAAAAACGCTCATATAAAGAAGTATTTTTTTACAATGGGGATGCACGAATATTCTAGATAGGAATGTTGAAAAGCCTCAGTGTATTCTATGTAATAAAGTGCTTAATACAGAGAGCATGAAGCCGAGAAAATTAAAAGAACATTTCGAGAGAGTTCACAAAGAGTTTGCAGATAAAGATATAGATTTTTTTAAGAGAAAAGAGAGTTTTCTGAAGTCTGTGCGATTTGATTCAACAGGAAATATGCAAAAGGCAAATGAATCATATCTTCAAGCTTCATATCAAATTTCTTATCGTATTGCTATAAACAAAAAACCGCACACTATAGGAGAGAATCTCATCAAACCTTGTTTGTGTGATGCAGTATCACTCGTCATTGGCGAAAAACATGTGGCTAAGATCAAACAAATATCACTTTCAAATACTACAGATCAAAGCCGCATTTTAGACTTGAATAACGATATTATGGCAACCATTATTGATGAAATGAAAGGAAGTTCTATGTTTGCACTGCAATTAGATGAGTCTACAGATGTAGTTTTGTGTTCACAGCTACTGGCATTTACACGTTATATTACAGATGACTGTGTAAAAGAGGAATACCTATTCTGTAAGTCTTTATCCACCACTACACGTGGAGAAGACATTTTCGAAACGCTGAAACAATTTATTGAGGAAAACGGTCTGGAGTGGTCAAAGCTGGTCGGCATTCTATGATGGGCGTCCGCTCTGGATTTCAAGCACTAGTGAAACAAGTTGCTCCTCAAGTTTTATCCTTTCATTGTCTCATTCATCGCTACGCTTTGGCTGTTAAGACGCTTCCACCAGAATTACTAAGCATGTTGAATGACAGTGGAAATTTTGAACCATGTTCGTGGCAATGCAACAAACACCAGATTATTTAAAGTTTTATGTGATGAAGTTGGTGCCAAATTTAACTCTCTTTTGTACCACACAGAGGTACATTGGTTATCACGAGGCAGGGTTTTGAACAGGGTTTACGAGCTCTTTGAAGAAATAGGATTATTTTTTGAAAAACAGAAAACACAAAAAGAAAAAGAGTATCTGTCAAAAATGAAAGACAAAACATTTGTTGAAAGGCTAGCGTATCTTGCTGATTTCTTCAGTGAAATCAACAATCTTAATATTTCTTTGCAAGGAAATATGACGAATATTTTGACAGCGCAGGATAAAGTTGCCGGTTTTGTACGTAAATTAGAACTTTACCAACGCAGAGTACAAACTAGTGATGTGTCGATGTTTACACAACTCTGTGAGCAATTGTCAAATATCGAAGTCAGCAAAATCACATTTAGAAATGCCGTGGCTCAACATTTATCTACAGTAATAGAGTCACTGAAGCAATATTTTCCGGATTTGAATAATCGTCAGTCCAATTCTTGGATATTATGACCCTTTTCTACGGTTGATGACATTTTTAAAGACGAGGATGTAGCGACCAAAGTAGAATTTCTTGGACTCCGCGAGAATAGTACTTTTAAAGTAGAATTTCAAAATTATGATCTCTGCACATTTTGGATTAAAGCAGGTACCGAATATTCTGTTATAGCTAACAGAGCTTTAAAAATGCTAATACCCTGCGCCACCACTTATAGATGGGAGAGTAGTTTTTCGACTTTAGTTTCATTGAAAACAAAGCTCAGAAACCGTCTCAATGTGGAACATGACTTGAGATGCGCTTTAAGTGACACTAAACCTAATATAAAAAACTTGTAAATTCAAAACAATTCCAACCTTCACACTGAATATTTTTAATTCATAGTTAAAATATAAAACAAAGTAATATTGTAATACTGTTTTGCAATTTGTGTTTTTCTATTTATTCACAATATAAGTAGGGGAAAAATGAGAGTTCTGGACCACCCCCTCCCGGGGGGGTCGTAACTAGTTACCGTGGTTGCCATGGCAACGGTCGCGATCACCTTGGTAACGCTTCCGATTGGCCGCCGGGTCCCTAGCAACGGTCGCGATCACCTTGGCAACGCTTCTGATTGGCCGACGGTTCCCTAGCAACGGTCG
>MQRK01117872.1:3871-14827 GCA_001938485.1 Girardia tigrina
CGAAGATATTGCCGTAGAACAAACGTTAACGACGAAACGTTTAGCTCAAGCTTTTCAATTAATTGATCAAGCTCTGCAGATATTTAATCAAGATGACCCTAATCACGAAAGAAGTTCGAAGGTAAACAGATCAGTTCTAGGTAGCATAAATTGCTATAAAGAAATTTATACGGAAAAAAAGACAATGCAGTACAAACCACTTTGAAAATTTTTTGAAAAAGTAAATTTTGATTTTGAAAGAAGTTTTGATAATTATATTTATAATGTATACTTACTTTTTACTGATTTTATATTATAAATTAGTTTTAATGGATTAAGAGCCCAATTTTCGTACTATTTCTCGAGAAACATTTGTTTTATTTTGATTTTTATTTAGATAGATATATTGTATTAGTCTTTCTGATCAATATTACCACATATTCGTTATGCGTCGAAACTCATTTAGCGTCTCAATTTTCGGAACCGAATAAAGACGCAAAGCGGGGCCTTGGTATATGTCTATTAACAAACAAATTATTGTTAGTTGTAACAATATTCCAAATCATGATTAGCACCAAATAATATTTTTTATCATGAAACAATTCAAAAAAATTTTCATTTCCTTTGAATAATCAATTCATTGATATTTATTTTAATTTTCGAATTCTGATTAATTTTTTAAAAACTCAAACTTAAAAATCATATTTACTTTTGAACTATAGATAAAATTTTTATTCTGAAATATTAAAAACATTCCAATTCTAATTAAGTAAAATATTACAAATTATTTAAAGCTCAAATTATAGGAGTTTTTTTATCTATTTACCAAGTTTTTGCAACTAATTTCCCAATAATTTTATTTCTTACAATCAATTTTCCAATAAATATTGAATTTTAAAATTAAAAAAAATATTAAAAAAACATTTATAAAAATAAAAACAAATTAGTTTTAAATTAATGTTTTTTCAAAAAGAGAATGAACAGGAGCATTTAGAGAAAGAACAAATAAATTTCTTAGTATGACCAAGACAAAATTGGTTGTAAAATTCGGGAAGGTCAATCAACCAAAGACATTTCTAATACTTTGAAGCTTAATCTTTGAGTAGTTCAAAAAATATTAATATATTTGAAACAACCGACAAAGCAGATTTAAAGCAAAAGGGTAATCTAAACTTGATGACAATCAAAATCAACAAATAAGATCATGGGTGGATGAAAACTGCCTTCTAACCATGAAAGATTTGAGTAGATCATTGATGTTTTGAATTGAATGTGTTGTAAAGCACTCAGGCAATTTCATTACATCATAAAAGAGACCGCAATAGTTCCTGATCGACGAAACAATGGTAGTACTCTTTAGAACAAATATGAGTATACTCAGAAATTCAGGAATTACGAGGTAACTCAAAGTGCTGACAAACTGATTTTCCTAAATGAAGTTGATTTTGCAGTGTCTGCACGACCAAAAAAGGAAAGTCTTTTTGTACGTACTTCTGCATATGTAGATGTTCCTGCAGTAAGAACTTGAAACATTTCTATTCTTGCTGCCATTAATAAAAATTCAATGTTTTTTTACAAAATTCGTGAGGAAAAGGTGAAGATTTTAAAACCACACTAAATATGTTTGTCAACAAAAGGGCATTGTAAATTTAGTGCTTATTAAGGATAATGTCAGAATAAATCATTATTCTGGATTAGAAGATGTAATAAAAGAACTTAACCTCGTCCCATATTAACCTTTTTTAAACCAATAAATTTTTTCTCTAAATAGGAATACCAATGTTGTTCACAAGTCTGCTAGAAGCAAAGAATAATTGAAAGGTTTATTGAAGAAGGTTTTGGAATAATTAATGTATCTGATTGTGAGGGTTATTTATGGAAGATGCTTAGATTTGACATGAATGCTGAAAAGAGAGAAGCAATTCTTAAATAAAATTTTCGTTTTAACAATAGAGTTTTGGAAAATATTTACTTTTTTATTACTTTTAATTATTATATAATTTTTTCCTTCTATATTTTTAAAAAATTTTTAAAATTAATTTTTTTGTGGAAAATTGATTATAAAAAATAGGAAATTGCTTGCAAAAATTAAAAAAAACAGATAGAAAAACTGTATCTTATTTTAAAAAATTATATACTTTTTAAATTATAATTTATTTCATTTATATTATGAAATTTGATTTAAAAATCTAATTTAAAATATTGTTTAAAAATTTAAAAATTTTATTGTTTTTAAATTATTAAAATTTTGTCAGCGGAAAGAAAATTAACTAACTCATAGTAATAAGAAATCGTAAATTTAGAAAATGGAAAGTCAGTAAAGTTAGAAAATGGAAACACAAGATTAAGAGTACCAATAATTACAAAATCAAGACATGTCTAGAATTGGGGAATAAGTAATATTTTTTTTCAGTTGTTCCCAAGCAGAAATTTTGTACATGTAGATTTAATAACTGGAACTCGATTATACATAAATTTCTCATTTATTATTGGGAATTATGGGAACAATCTTTAGTAGGATTTGGATAAAGAAGAATAATTTAAACATAAGATTTTCATGAAGAAATGTTTATATATCCTATAAATTTTCGAATCTGGATTAGTTTTATTAAAAAATGAATTTGTAAGCAAATTCAAATTTCTTTATTTAATATACTGATTGCAACTTTCAATTTAAATAACGGATAAAACTACTATAAAATTAGAATGATAAAATTGTTAGATTTCGAGTAATAATATTGTAATAAGTTGTAAAATCAGAGAAGATCGTATAATAGACAATGTATAGATAAATCATAAATCTTGTTTGAATAAGCAAAGTGTTTCATCCAATCAAATTAATGTATTTTGTTTAAATAACTTTAATAATAAATAAATAAATGTAACAAATATTGAATATAAATAATAAGTATGTAATTTTCATCGATTATAAATAACGGAATTTACGTAATTATTTCAACTGATTTTGCCGAAAGGAAAAAAATGTTATGAAATAGTAAATAATAGAGATTTAAATATACGTAATGAAATTTGTAAAACAATATTTTTTTCGAAATTTCAAATTCAATTTAATTAAATGTTACAGATAATAATTTATAATGTTTACATAAATTATGTATTTTTCTGATTTTTAATTTTTTTGAAAATCAAAATTAAAAGAGTTTTTTTAATAGGTCTTAATTATAACACGTCTTTTATTTAATAAAAATATTCATTTTTTATTGTTTATTTTAATTATTTTTCCATACCGAAAGTTTTTATCATTCTGGTTTACTCAAGTAATCGACATTTATTGCTCACAATTAATCTTTTAATTGACATATATTGTCCATATTTTATTAGAATAAATAAACATTATGACAATGTTTCCTGGCTAGCTCTTCAATACTTATAAAACCCTATTTTAATTGACTTAGTACATCAAATTTTATGTGAAGAATGGGATATATTTATTTTAATTTAATTTAAGAGTATCTACAGAGAGACTTGGAAAATATTTGACTAGAAATTTTTATGTCTTAATGTAGTATTTGTTTTTTCTTTTTTCTTTGTGAAAGAATTCAAAAGAAATAATATTTGAAAATTTCAGCTTTTTTTATTTAAATTTAAATATTTTTTTTAAAAAAAATTATTTCAGTAAAATTATAATAAAATATATACATGTTTCTATTATCGTTAATTTAATTAATTATTTTAATTATTAATTTATTAAATTAGTGAAAATTTTTCAATTAAAGTAAATATAATTAAATAACTTGTTTTTCATTGAAAATAATGAAATTCATTAAAAACAATCTTAAATTAGTATTTATAAAATATAATTTTGCCATTTTATTTCTACAAAATGATTATTTATTTGACACTTAAATCAGTATATGTATGTAACTGTAAACCTCATCTCTTTGGCTATAGATTTCTTCTGAGTGTTACAATAGCCCCCAGAAAAAAATTTTTACTCCCTGTTGCTGTTGATATAACCAAATTTTTAATTTTTATTGAAGATATAATATAGATTCAATTTTTGAATAAAATGATAAATCTATAAGAGAATTGTAGTTCTTTTTGGGAATATATTTACAGAAAGTCTTAATAGATTCTTTATATTTTAAATATTACTAAAGTTTGTTGCGGTATCCATAAATTGATTGAGGTATAGACTGCTTTTTATCTTAACCGGTCTATTTTATTATCATTTTAACCCTATACTAAAATGTATTAACATATACAGTATGGGAAAAGTGACCCATAGCCTGTTGTTGGTGTACATAAAATCAGTTATAAACGAGGTGGAAATTTTCTAACTGCACTTAGATTAGGATCATTATCATATAAAATGTCAATAACTGTGTAATTAACGTTTGTTTAATAAAAATCATTTAAAACCCTAAATATTTAAAGTACAAACATATTATTAGGTTCGAGATTAAAATCCAAAGTCATTATTTGCAAAATTTATTTCTACCACATTAAATTTTACAAAAAAATTTTTTTGATGAACACTATTTTCAATTTTCCTAAACCAGATTTTTAAAATTCTAGATATAAATATGAATATATTAATTAATATATACCTGAAAATGATTTTATATACATACAAATGATTTACAAAATGATATACAAATGATTTTTATACATATACAAATGATTTTATTTTAAAAGGGTTATAAGATGAATTAAAATTTTCTTTACAATTTCTTTTACTCTGAAACAGTTATTTTAATTGTGATTTTTTTAAACTTAGTTTTTATAAAAAAGTTATTTCATTTTAATTTGTAAAATTATCTATAAACTATAATTTTTTATACAGAAGTTATTTCTTTTAATTAGTAAAACATTGTTTTAACTTATCTTAACTATAAATATGATTTTCAATTTAAAAATTTTAAGTTCACAAAAAAGAACCCCTAACACATATATTTAAAAAACACAAAATTACTATTTAATAAAGACATTCATAATTTTTCCAATAAAATGTAAGCTAAAAATTCTTTTTTACAAGCTTTCGCTTCGGAAAAATGTTTTATAATGCCATCACAAGCGCTAAATACAGATTAGGGATTGATTCTTGATAGCCCATTTCCTAATTAAGCTTTATGTATTTTAGTATTTTAGCTAAGCTTTTAGTATTAAATAAATTAATTGAATAATAAATAAATTGAATAAATTAAAATTATAGATAAATATCATGATATTTATGTTCAATCACTAGAATCATATGTATAGGGTTACGAAAGAAAAATGTGTTGACAATTATATTATTTGATTATGAACATAAAACTGAATTATGTCAGCTCATCAACGAAAGAAATCATAAAAGGTTGAAATGGCTATTGCACCCTTCCGCTGAAAATCTCTAACACTGGAGAGCAGTACAGAACTGGGTAAGAAATTCGATTAGGAAATGGAAGCGGGATGATCAATCTCAGCATTGCGATTGAAGAGTCCTTAAACGGCTGTCATTTCAAACTAGTGAATCAAAAAATTAATTTTTTTATAATCATTCTTTATGCAGACAGAACTTTACTTTACCAACAAAGTTTTTATAATTTAAAAAATTTTAATTAAAAAAATACATTAAAATTAATATAAACTACTTAAATCACTACTCGATACATAGTCTATAATTCACTACCCTGTGCGGCAATTCTTAGTATTATTTGTAATATACAGTTATCCGTCACAGTCGGATAAGTTTATTATTGGTAAATAAAAATTAATTCTTTAGAAACAAAGTTTTTAATACTTATACATGTCATGTCGTTTTATTTTTTATAAAAAATATAAATTTATAAATTTTTTTTTCCATATTTGAAGTATTAGGTAGAAGAAAATAATGAAAGAATACATTTAAAAACACTTCACTTTGAAATTGTAATTGTATATGGCTTCTTTTTGAGATTTTCATTTTATTTATATTATGGAAAAGTTTAAAAAATTATGTCAGGAAAATTGGCTCTTTGCCAAGGTTGAACAATGAATGTTAACAAAAGAAAATTATTATAAAATATTATGATACTATTTCAGGGTATTGACAATCGCCATTCACTGATTTAACATAAATTTGTATAAATACGTTTTATCTTAAAATACATAAAAATATTAAATAACTTTAAATGACAATTTTGGAAGTTTATGAAAGATTGTTTCTATAATTTTTCATTAATAAAACCTTTTAATAAAAATCTTTTATTTTAAATTATTTTTAGACTTGCTCAAGCAATGAAATGAAACACTAACACCAGAAGAAGTAGACATTTTCTAGCAATATGCACCATATACTATATTAAACTTTTAGACAATTTTATTTCATTATGTAACAAATATTATAACCGGAAAAGAATGAAATTTTTGCTTCTACTAGAAAACAATATAAAAGCAATGAACGATTAAAAATTAATAAACTCATATTTGATCTCTCAGTGCGATCAATTATTAAAATTTATAAAATATGAAGGTCGTAATATTATAGACAAGTGTTGCTATTAAAACTTGCTATGAGAAATTTCTTCTAGTCGAGGCTTTCACAAAAAATAAATCGTCAATTTGACACCCTTTATACATTTTGCTTTATTATTTGTTTATGAAAGGAATAATTGGAAAAGCTCATCAATCTTGTGAGATTCCTAAAGTGAGACACAATTACTTTAGTCTTCTTAAAGTTCTAACATTACAGAAACAGTATTTATAACTGGAATTCTTTTAAAACAAAAAAAACTATTTTCCTGATTTTTCAATCTTCCGTTTACCGTTTTTAAATATTAGGTCGTTTTATAATAAAAGTTGGATTATTTGACAAAAAACAAAAAATCTTTTTTATGATGTTTGAAAATATTCCTTCTATCCATTTCGCATTACAAAACGTTTCATTTTGTATGTGGCGTTCTAAAATAGGAAATATTTAGTAATCCGTTGATGTCAGACCAGGAAAGTATCTTGAATGACCGAAAATTGTATGGCTTAAGACGTTTACTTTATGTTTAAAACATGGCTGCCGAGTCAGCTTAAAATTGTCCGACTCCGACTCCTTTTTAGGTCAATTTATAATATTTGTTTTTATTTTGGTTGGTTTCGAGTTTCACGACTTCAACTTCGACTCCGACAACCCTGAAAATACTTAAACTCCGACTTAGTTATCATAGTTATTATTATCTATATGATTTTTAGTTTTGCCGCTATTTATTGTATTTAATTTTTCATTTTCATTTTCCGATTTAATTAATTTATCAACGGTTTCACGAGTTAGATTTTTTTTCCAGATTTTTTTTATAAAATTCACAATATGTTTTGTACAATAATGTTTCCTAATAACAAAATTTCTAATCATAAATTATCATTTCTTGAATATGATTCTAGTATTATATAAAAAATCTCAGATTTTATGTGCCCATTCCTTTAGCAACTGTTGCCCAAGATACAAAATGTTTTTTTTGCTATAATTAAATTATTTCACTTTATTTTTATTGAGATTATCATTATTTGATAATAAAAATATTTGATGTCAAACTCTCTTGAATGATAAACAATTTGTGCAACGAAACGTAATTTTTTTCCTTAATTTTCTTTTCTTACCAAATTAAAATCCTCGTTTGATTTTTCCTTTAAGTGATATAATATATATATTAGGTGGAGGAATAAGTTCCCGCAGTTTTTTGAATTTTTAATCAATTTAATATTTAAATCAAATTTTCCTCAACCCAATATATTGATTCGTCTATGAAGAGTACATCTTCTGCTTGAATTTCAAACAAAATTATTTTTTCCACTGTACTGTTCTATTTTGTATTGATGTCAGTTTCACTTCGTTCTTTAGTATTCTTTAGAATTTTGACTTTGATATTGTGCATCTGCTAATAATGTGCTGCAGCTGCTGGATGGATTTGCTTTAATCAGTTCTAGTAACTGCTCAATGTGTTTTGCACTACATATATTTGATGAAGTCCTGAAAACCTTAACATTAGCTTTCTCAACTATTTTGTAATTTGCGGAATTTTCCTTCTTTTTTAATTTCATGTAATTTAAAATAAGGATGGATTCATCATTTAGATAAGAAGTTATTGAAAAAGTCGATCTCGTGAATGTTATTATTAATAATATTTTACGAGATCGATTTTCTTCAATAATATTTGCAGATAAATTGGTTATGCAACACAAAATCCTCACAAGTTGCGACAAAAATGTAAGTAAAATAAATTTTGTTTGTGAAATAAATTGGTTTTTCAAATGAGATAACTTGTAAATTTGAGCAATAAATAAATAAATAAAAATCTTTTTATATTAATGTAATATATGAAATATTATATATGAAATATTATATATAATATATTATATATAATATATTATATATAATATATTATAATATATTAAGATATTTTAATTAACGTCATCTGTATAATTGATCCTTTGCACTTGATCCGAATGGCAATTTAAAAAATTATCTTATTCAAATCAATTAATCAAATATAATCGACATTTTTAATCAAAAGATTAAACTGTCTTAAAAGTCATTTATTTTATTATTTCGTAATATTTAAAGAAGTAAACTCTGACTGATCGAATTAAGATTCATTTTAGTTTTTTATTAAAATAGGCACGAAATATTTCTAGTAGGGAAAGAAGTACTTTTAATGCGTAATTTTTCACGAGACAATATTGAGATATTAAAATTATTATCCTTTTGTCTTTATATAAATTTATAATTTTTTATTTGGTTGAGAATTCTTTTCCATTTTCTAATATTTTTAATAACCTTTATTTTTGATTTTTTTTTGCATATTTTTCAAAATTTCGATATCAATTCGAAATTTTAAATAACACTAAATTCGATATTTAGCTTTTTTTTCAGAAATTAAATTAATTAATTAAATAATCAGTGATTCTTTTTTTACAATGTTTATTGTAATTTTTTATAATTTGATTTTATATAAAAAATTAAGATAAACATAAATTTATTGAACTTTGTACTTCTGCCTAATTATAGCGATTATCAAAAGTGGCCATCTACGGCCAAAGGGCCACAATTTGTTGTTGACCAAGAAATCATTACATATAAAATATAATATTATTTTAATAAAATGTTATTCTTTATTGTGAATTTCGTTATATATCACTGAATTGTTAAGATATCAAAACTTTCGTAAAAAGTGGATACCTTTATCAAGAAATGAAAAGAAAATTTAAATTTAAGAAGAAAAGAAAAATATAAATCATTCAAAAATTAGAAATATTTTAATTAATTTATTTTCTTTTCCAACTATTTTTGGCTGTAATATCTTTCTTAATGAACTACTTCCTATAATACAATGGGATGTTTCAAATTAAAATAAAAATAATTTAATTATTCATTCGAAGTATTTAAATGAAAACTTTTAAAATCTTCGATTTCAAATTATTTATAAATTTCTATCTTTTTATATAAGTGCAGTCGTGTGAAAAGTCAGAATGCACCTGCATATTTTATCTGGTTTATCATTCATTTTGCTTATTTTTTAGGTCTAAAAGTGACCTTAGTGACATGTAAATAAAAGTGCATGTCTGAATAATATTGTTAATTGATTAATCATTTTTCAAGATTTTATCAGGTTAAAAATAGCGGAAATTACAACAGAAACTCAAGCAAATTTTGTCCTTAAGAATGAATGATACTCATATCGTCAAATTATGACTCGATTGGATGTTAGTATCGGTGCTGTACAATGTACTATTGACCGTCATTCAATCACTGGAAATAAAATTTAAAAGAATCGTAGTCCCAGATAACCGTCTATATGAACGGACCATTGAAATAGTCAAATAATGATCGAGAATCTAAATGCTAGCAGTACACTTATTCAGACCCAGCTGCACTAGATGTTCAAATTGATATTTCTACGATATGATATAATCTCACAAAAGACTTAGGACTGTTTGCATACCGCCAAGCACACAAACCAAAACTGATTGAAAATCATTCTTGACCAAACAGTATTCTGTGGAACCCATAAAAACTGAACAAAAGAAAAGTGGAGCGCCGTAATGATCCGCAACAAGACTGTCATTCGTTGATTTATACAGCCTGCTCCTTAAGTGTTACGGCCACTAAATCAATGTTATGTTTGTCTCACAGTCACCGTTAATCGTGATATGGGATGAAATTATTCACTTAGTTTGTGCTGGTCTTTATATAACAGGGGTGGTCAAACTTTTATTCATTAAGCGCTACTTATTTTGTAAAATATAGTCTGCAGGTGACTATGAATAACACTTTCAATTTTAAGATTTTCAAAATCTTGCATAGATATTTTAATAAATCGTTAACAAAAATTTCAATTAAAAATATTATTGCGTATAAAGAAAAAAAATACTTATAAATTTTTTTTATTTGGTAAAATGAAATATAGATTATTCTTAAAACATACATTGTAAATAAGCAAATAAATAAAAATTTTAATTGGACGTAAATTAATGTGGAATAATAAAACAAAACAATGAACAATTGTTATTTTAATATTGTCATTATTTTTATTTTTAATTTCAATGTTAAAATTTATTTGCATAATTCAACGTGATAAATATACACAGTATGGACGCGTTGTACAAATAGTCTGTGGAAATAAATTATCGAATTTAGATTTTCAAACATTAATTTAGATAAAAGCAAGTTATTCAACATTAGCCTCGCCGTCTACTTTCAAAACCTTGGTGGTCGACGTGTTGGCCACCCTTGTTATATAGTATCAGACGGGCCAACACTGACTGCTGAAAGGAACATCAATATTATGAAGGAGCAATTGCTGCCATTTTCATCTTTTATTGAGATAGGAAAACTATATTTTTAATTTTTTTAACGATTTTTACCTATTTTTCTCGTGTTAAAACAATTTTTAGTAGTTTAGGGTGAATGAAGAGCATTTAAAAGACCAGATTTTCTAAGTCAATAATGGGCACAGAATTATTCAATCAAAGCTTTTTAGTCGGTCCGAATTGTTCGAGATTCCTCCG
>MQRK01117991.1:0-12655 GCA_001938485.1 Girardia tigrina
TATATATATATATATATATATATATATATCACATATCCCTCTTTTAATGGGCATCTGTTGGTATTCCTTTAGGCAAAACACCAAGTAACACTCAAATCTTCTTTCTTTACACGTTTTCTCGAAGAGTAGCTATGATTCATCATCTTGCCGAGATTCTTCAAAAACTGAGCTTGCTCATTTCTTTACAACAAACAAGTAAATATGCAGGGATATTCGGTTTTTTGGTTCTTACAGAGTACTTGAGGAACTCATTCAGGCAATTTTTCACCATTCAAACTTCTCTTCCTTCTTCATTTTTAAGGTTTGTGTCGCCCGTTTTGAACCTCTAAAACTGTCTTTCAACTTGACTTGCTGACCGTTTCTTTACCGAAAAGTTCCTTGAGATAGAGCAATGACTCAATCATCTTCCAAGCTTTCTTATTTATATGACAAATATGAGTACAGTTTTAAACACGCATTTTTATTAACTAAAACAAATAGAAAAAAAAATATTATTAAAAAAGCAAAGAAACAATATTTTTCAACTAATTAAGATCGCAATAAGTATGCATCAATCAAATATAAACAATATTAATTACGACATATTAAATTCTTGTTTAAATAATAATTTAGTATGAGTATATAGTTCAAATGTTTTCAAACAAAAATCAAAATAATGGCATAATATGTTTTAAATTTGTGTGCAAAACATAGTGGATATAAGGGTTTACTTTAAAATTTCTAATTTTCTCTTGTAATTTAAGGAAGAAGCTCATATATGATCTATTCTTAGTCTTCTCAAATAGAGATTTTTATTGAAATTTAGTATTTGATGATGAAGCACTTTACTTGTCGTTTTAGTAAAGAAAATCTATAAAAAGAGATTGTGCGAATCTGATTAGGTCAGAGATTTAGTATACCAAGTAAGGGTTTCATCCTTAATCTTTAAATTAACTGATAAAGGTTTGAATATTCTGAAGAAGCTCAACAAAACATGTAGTTTAGTAATAAATTCAAAAACCTTTTAAGTAAACATTAAAAAAAGAGTTTAATGAGTTTTAAAGCTCAAAAGAAGTTGCATGATTGAGGAGTTTAAAAATAAATAAATACAAGTAAATATTGTTAGTAATGTTAATACTTGTAATATCGAAAGGATATAAAAATCTGAAACAACCTTTTTTGGTAAGATTATTTCCAGATATTTCTAGTATTTTTAGTACCATATTAAAAATATTAAATATGAAGAAAAACCAAATTAATATAAAAGTAAAAGATATTTTGAGCAAAAATATTTAAGTATTCCTAAAATAAACCAAGAATTTTAGATTTTCCAAATACCCGAAAGCTTCACATTCAATTAGCATTCATGAAGTAAAATAAAAAAAGTTTAATAAAGCAGCTAAATTTTGTTTTCTGTTAAAATGATAATCCCAAGGGAATTATTCTCATCACACTTTCTTCCTTTGGCTATCGTATATCAATCATAAATCAAACCATGATCCCTTTTATATAAATCTTAATCAACATCAAAACTAAGTCGTATTATTCATTGAAAAGTAAAGTTCCAATTTGACTTGAAATTAAATCAATCTATAAAGACAAACTTCACCAACTATGGTCTGGTAATTATAATTTTACTTTGAAATGAAAAGAATTTTTCTTTAACAATAGCTAATTATATTATTTATTATTTATTTTTCCTAAGGAAAATACCTAGTATACCACAGTTAAATAAAATCGGGTCTTTTTGAGCATTTTCTTTTGTAAATATAATTACTAAAATATTTATACGCTAATATTGATATTATTAAGAACACAAATTGGATGTTCAATACTTTTATTGACATCACAACTTGAATTGTCTCCAAGACAATTCTCCACAAAACTTTCGTAGCTAGTCGTTGTTCTTGATTGATAAATTATAATTCAGTTTCTTAACTTTCAATTATTCAAACAAACTTAAATTAAAATTTAATTTATAATTTTAAATTATTTTTAAAAAAATATTTATGATTATAATATATTAATTTAATTTTAAAGTTTTTATTTACATTTTTAAATTGTCTGAATAATGAGATAGTTTAAAACTTTTAAAATATCAATCTTTCATTTTAGTGTGGGGAAACACAATCATAAAACAACATACCAAACAACATACAATAAACACCAAAAGTTTAACAAGAGGAGACTAAGAACTGATTAGTTAGACAGAGTGGACAGAAATCGTGCCTTCACGTTAAATTTAGAACAAGAGAACAAAGTTTCTAAATGAGCACTATTCAACCAATGTACCAACCAAAGGCCTAATTGAGTTAGTCAGATAATTCTTAACAATTTCATTTTCTAGATTATTATTTATCAAAGAATTGTAAGGAAATTTAATCATTGATTTAGAATTTCTAAATTTAGAATTGAACACTTCTCTTTTATTAATTGATTTTAAATTGTTCACTGTTATTGACATTTTTGCACACTTTACTGACATTAAAACCGTTTTCATTTTAATTAAAACATTTTTTTATACATTAATTCAAATTAAAAATGAAGACTTTGTCAAACTGTCGATTGATGAAACCAAATTGTTAATTTTGGTGAAAGTAATTTTTAATCTAATTGGATTTATCGAAATAATAAAATAGAATTGAAAACCTCGTAAATTTGAATCAAAAACAATTTATTTTTAGACACATTTTTTAATCTTTTTTTCCCAATTAATTTTACAAAAAAACCCAATTGTTTTTCAAAATTGTTATTCAATTTCATTGAACAAAGTTATTCACATACATAAAAATTACACATACACAAACATCCAATCAAATTTCCTTATTTTTCATTTTTATTAGACAGACACACACATTTGATCAACACTCATACACACATAATTCACATTCAATAATAAACACATTTACATTTACACACATACTTACATTTACCAGACTGACAATTAAAACAGGCATAATTCCAAATTTCTTACAAAATCGATTTTGAAATCGATAGTAAAATTTTTTGTGATCAAAATTCACGAAATTCAAACAATTAATTGAAATTTGCCCATTTAGTCATTTATCCATTAGTTATTTTAATGATTATAATTATTATTTTTAATTAAGTTTTTATTTTATTTTTCGTTCATTTAATTGTTTTATTTAATTACTTTATTTAATTTTACTTTTAATTACTTTAAACTTTATTTAATTGTTTAATTTACTTAAACTTATTTATTATCTATTTAATTTATATACATTATATATTCTTTCTCAAACTAGCAAAATGTTCGGTCAAAATAACAAATTTTCCGCTCCACAGAGTAAAAATTCTGTCCCAAAACTTCTTAGATTTGTGGAAATGAGTAAATTGCTTCTTTAAAAATGGTTTTTAATGTCCTGATATTACTACAAAGAAAACAAAATAAATTAAAAGTATTTATAAAAATATTTTATTACTTCGATTTAATGAAAAATTAAAACAAGCATTTATTCTCCGCCACTTTCTCTGTAGAGAGTAGAATATGCAATGGTATATTACCAAAATTTTCTTTGTCAAAATTATTATAGCTGTGAGGAATATTTGTGATGTTGATGCTTTTTGTATTGTTTGTATGTTTGAATGTTTTGTGTTGATTTGGGACTCTGCCTCTACTAGTGAGATTGATTATTAATATTTTAATCGGAAACTAATTTATTCAAATTTAGATTTAATATTCAAATTGTTAATTTATTATGATTGTAAATTTTATATGATTTTATTAATTTTATTTTAGTATATTTGTAATTAATTAAATCGAATTAATATTCTTAAATAAAAAGTAATTTTATTTTAACAAATGATACTTAAAGTAAATATTTTAAATAAAATATATAGTTTCAAGTTAGTTCAGATTTTGGATGAGAACTATTAAACTTTGAGTGATGAATTTGAGCGACGGCATTATTGCGGATTGTCATAGAGATGATCCAAATTGTTAATGTATTAAATGTTCTACCAAATGTGTGAGTACTCTTAACAATAGCAAACTTTTGTTTCGTACTAATTTTCCGTAAAAAAAAATCTGCATTGAAAATTACTTTCAACAAAAGTTTTTTTAAGAAAATTGTTTTGAATAAATATTTTAATTGAATACTTTCTTTATTCGAAATTATTATAATAAATATAAATTATATTTTGAGTTGCCATGAATAGAAAATTTATTTACATTTTTCTGTTTATATTGAATTGTTTATTATTATTTCTTGTACCTAAGGGTCGAAGAAACATTTTTAAATTAAGTACATCAATAATTGTCAAAATTTTAGAGAAAAGATATATTACAGTAAAAAACATATTTTTATGTTAAGAAATGTATTTTTCCGTAAATCGTTAATTAAAAAGAAGCAGATAATGCTAAACAAAACAAAACATGCAAATATATCAAACATGGAATTCATATAAATGATTTGTAGGAATTAGAATTTATAAAAAAAACTAAATAAAGAAAGAATATCGATTGTTAAAAAGAAATGTAAATGTTGAAAAAATTACATAGTGTTTTTAATTTTTTAAAATTATATTTTTTTATTTTAAATTTTTATTATAATAAAAAATTTTAAAACAAGACAAAAGTTTTAAACAAGTCTCGTTTGAATGTTTATTACAATCACATTTAGAGTCATCACAACTCTCAGAAAGTCTTTCATCGTTTGTCATCCTTCTAATTGGTTTTCTTATTTCTGTTTTTAATCATGATTATTCAAACAATTTTTCTAAATTATTTTTTTAAAATATTTATCGTCTAAAAATATTAATTAAAAAAATAATAATTTTTCAATAAATCTTAAAATAATAAATGTCATCAAATTATTAAAAATGCATTTAATTTAAATTTTACTAAAAAAATATTAAACTTAATTTTAATTGTGAAATTAAAAATATGAACTTATAAAATGATTAGTTTAATTATGTTCGAATAGTCAATCACTTTAAATTTAAATAAAAAATACCAATTTCCATCTGGGTTGGAGAATCACCATTCTAAATTCAACATACTTAAATCAACATTCCTCATCTATACATTTACATATTCAAACAAAATAAAATATTCCTCACATATTGGATTTAATAAATCTTTACAAAGATTTTAACAAAAACAAATAATATCAAACTAGTAAATATTAAAGATATTTCATGAGAAATGGAAAAATATAATGAATCATCTAAAAAGCATTTATATTTTTTCCGTACAATTAAAAGTCTGGAGCAAATAAAACTTCATGTAATATTCCCAAAAATATTCGCGATTTAATTCTCATCATTAGCGTTGTTGTTCTTATTCGATAAGTTCTCGATTCTTTTCGATAATTTAGACATTGTCAAATTATAGAGCAAAATAAAAAAACTTTCTTTTTCAATATTTATTTTGAAAATTTATGCGGAGATTCTGTTTTTTTTCATTTTTAAAAACACAATTAAACTCAAACATTATTTAACACTTTTTTAAACATATATCTAGGTTAAACATGTATCTAGGTTAAAATACTTATTTATGATTGGACGAATTATTTTGCAAGCTTAAACCTGTTTAAACGTACTGTAAACCAAGTGCCAAGTGATTCGTCCAATCATATTAAAGTATTTTTAAGTAACACATTATGACTTAATGGTTATTATACTTTATAAACAATCATTTTGCGTAAATGCAGAAGTGATGATGCCACAAAAGTGGTTAAACATGTTTTCTAAAAAGGCCTAAAATTGAAATGTACTTTATTTTTCTCCATACGTATACTTATTTTATTTCTAATTTTATTAAAATAATTTTAAAGCCTAAAATAATAAAATTTCAGCTCTTTTTTTAAAATCTGTCGTGGCCAAATATATTTTAACATGTAAATCTTAAAAAATAACGAGTTTAATAAAACTAATATTTAATTAATCATTTTATTTATTTTAATAATAAATTAATTTATGAACATAAAGTCAATATTTATTTCCGTTTGTGGATCAAATTCCCAGATGTAGACGATTCTTGTATCAATTTATAATCAATTATGATACTTAAGACCCGATTTAACCAACAATACCGTTTATTAACTCATTAAAAATTTCATGTATAAAAAATTATCCAATCACAAAATTAATCGATTTGTTTATTTAAATTAAATTTTTTATATATTTTTTTTGAAAATTTTTATTCATAATTGAAGAAAATAAATAAATATAAATATATCATAAAATTTTGAGATGTAATGAAAATATTTTAAAATGAGATTAATTATTTATGGAAAATTTAAAATTAAAAATATCGAATTATTGATTAAAATATTTGTTTTGTATGAATATATATTTTTAAATCAAAATATATTTTTATTTTATATATTATATTTTTAACATTCTTTTCTTTCATCCTTTGTGCTTTTGTATTTCTTGTATATTGTCAATCGATGATGTTTTGTGTTGGTTGAAACAATATATTTTTTATTAAAAATCAACTTAAAACATACATTATTTTTTAAAAGCATTATTATTTTAAAACATTATTTAGTAAAAAATAGAGTGATTTTTCCGACAATTAATATAAGCATAGAAACCTGTTCTCTGAGTACTTTTAAATTTAACATTTCATTAAAAATAAATGTGGGAAGACTTTAATATGATCGTATACAATATGTATCAGACAGGAAAACTTCCTAGATCAAAGTAGAGCGACAACATAATACATTTTTGTATAACAGACGTTCGAATAGCAGCAAAAAACTGAAGACAGTCAGTGCAAATAGATTAATTTCAATAACAAACAAAATGCTCGGTACTTTCAGCGAAATGAATCAAATGTCTCTATCCATATATACGTAAATTGGAAAGTAAGAATCTTATGACATTGAATAATTAGGTTTTGGTTTCTCCGTAAGATGACTTAATTGAAAAATTAAACTTATTTACTTAATTGTGCTACAAAAAATTACAAAAAAACTAATCAAGTAGGCTGTTGCTTGAATAAATTAAAATAAAATTCATTTTAGAATTCCTTTTTAAATTTCATTTTTCATGAATATGTCGTCAGAAACAGGAAGTCGTGAATTAATTATTCGTTTATTTCAAGAAAATCCACAATCAAGTCAGAAAACAATTGCCAGAAAGGCAAAAGGTTGTCAGAAAACAGTTTCTCATGTTATTAAAATCTTCAATGAGAACTTGAACGTTTTAAGAAAAATTTGTTCGGTAAGAAGAAAGGGTTTTTTGTGTACACAGAATGTGAAGAAAGTAAAAGCTCTGTTAGAGAGAAAATCGAAAACTGGCGGTAAAGACAAATTGTAGCGAGAAAACAGTTCGGAAAATTAAACAGTCTGTGGGTTTAAAAACGTATAAAGTTCAAACAGTACGAGACCGGAACGCTAACAAGAACGTAAAGGCGCAGCAGCGAGCCAGAAAGTTGAAATCTGGTTTTCTTGTGATGAAAAAATGTTGTATTATGGATGATGAGACTTATGTACTCTGCGACTTTTCCCAGCTATCCGGAAAAGAATTTCTTTTGGCCGGATTTGGCATCGTGTCACTATGGTAAGGCAGCCACGAAATAATACGAAGACAAAATGTCGATTTGGTGCGAAGAGAGGCAAACCCACCAAATTGTCCATAGCTTCGTCCAATAGAAGGATATTGGGCCCTAGTTAAAAGGCAATTAAAGACGACAAACAAAAAGTTAGTAATAATTTTCGCACTCAGCCCTTATTATTACATCAGAAGTTTTCGAAATTAATGGATGCTCAAATAATGGAGAGATATTCTAATGGTCCGAAAATGAAATGTTCTAATAGATTGCTTATTTGAAATGAAACTGAGCAAATTGAAAATAATAGTCTGGCCGTCCTTTAGATTCACTGCAATGGATTAATTGATAAAAGAAAATAGGACTACTATAAGTAGTTGGTGACAAAGATGCGTGGTGATTACGAGACGAGAGAAGCCAGAATCTCACTCAAATTTTATTTTCTAACTTCACACTAAAAATTCTTTCTCAAAAAACTTTCAAACATTTGTGATGAATAAAATCAAGGCTTTTAAAGAGACATCCCTATCATGAAAGATTACTTGAAAGCAAAGTACATTCCCAATGTGATTAATGATTTACATCGGTTCCTGTAAAGTAATAAAAATGTTTCTCGCAAGCGCATATAGGCATATAGCCACTATTTTCATCCTCCAGGAATGGGTTGTTTTTGAGTTCAAATGTAACGTCCTTTTGAGTGTTAAAATTATCTTTAAAATCATTATTTCAATGGGTTGAGAATAATATAAAATATCTCATGTAATTCTGTTCAAAAATGTTTTTCAATTTTAACATTATTAAAATTTTTTAATTGAAGTAGAATTAATTTCCCTAATTAACTTTATATTCTTTATATTTACTTTTTTTTATTTAAACTCATTGAAAATAAAATTTTGAAGAAAAATTACTACTTCAAGTTAATTAAGTGTAATTATCGTTCTTGAAAAAGAAGGTTGTTATTATTTTAATCATATTTATATTCTCAACAACACTTAATAAGAAATACTTCAAGTGCACCTGAATTTTATTCTTCAACTTTCTAACAATATTGTTTTATTTTACATTTTTTTCAATTAATTAATTAAAATGTTTTATATTATTTCTAAATTAAAACCATGTTTATTATTAATAAAAAAGTGAAGAAATATAATTTTATAAAAGTATTCTTTGAAACTATATCGTTTTGTTCTTAATATATTTCTTAATTATTGTTCCGCTATTATTTTTATGGAAAAATATTCTTCCTTCACACAGATTTCCTCATTACCTCCAGCTAGTTTGCTTGTGAATGATTGTGAGTTGCTTGTGAATAACTGCCTTTAGATAGCGAGACACTAAAATCAATCCCACGAAGTATCGGAATGCCGGAAGGTATGTTAGCCATTTAGATTTCATGTGACCCAGCTCAATGATTATAAATTTATGAACTGCTTCGCCGCCTTTACCTAAGTCATGAATCCAGCTTCTGAAGATATTATTATTTTTATCTTTCTGGCCTTTTTATAAGTATTATGTCCCCAGCTTTGAAGTCTTATTGCTCTTTATGATCATTGGCCTTTATTATAAGCCCCAGAAATCGGTCTAACAAGTTATCCAATTTTCCAAGAGTCTGTTTGTGAATGATCGAGATTTGTTTATGAGTTTGCTTATGAGTTGCTTGTGATTAACTGCTCTTATACATACATGCGGATCGATTCCATGAAAAGGAGACTCACGTAGATTTGCATTTACGTAAAATGTTATTCTTTGTATTAGATAACGATAATGTCACATTTCTAGGTTAAAATACTTATTTATGATTGGACGAATCATTTTGCAAGCTGAAACCAGTCCCTGCTTAAATGTTCTGTAAACCGTGTTTAAACGTACCAAGTGATTCGTCCAATCATATTAAAGTATTTTTAAGTAACACATTATGACTTAATGGTTATTATACTTTATAAACAATATATTTCTTAATTATTGTTCCGCTATTATTTTTATGGAAAAATATTCTTCCTCCACACAGACGTATTAACCATATATGGAAGCTAAAATCTCCATTTTACATGCGAATAAAATATGAAGGAGTTTTGATGTACAAATTATAAATTCTAAATTTTAACTTAGAAAATTTTTGATAATGGCATTAAATAAATATTCACAAATAAAGGGTTTATATCATTCGAAAAGCTTGGTCTTAAAAGTAATCTAGAATGTTATTAAAATACCTTTTGAAGTTTATTTTGCAATATTATTTTAAAAACGATTTTCTTGAGTCAAGATTGAGGCTGACATACACAATTACCGCAGTTATATAAGACGAGATTTATTTTAGCATGAGTTTCATATCATTTTTTTTGCTCGTGATGTTTTCATTCTTCAAGTTAATGTAACTGGGATCACATTCTCCAACTTCTTCCAGTGTAAGTGCAAAAGTTCTGAAACCATACTTATTTCATTTCAATATCAGCAAAAAATCCATTAAATTGTTCTGTTAACCTGTTCTGAATGGGGTTTATAATATATACATTCATTTTCTTTTAATGTTTTCTAATGACTTGTTCGTCTTTTTGCAAATAAATTGTCTTATTTTATCTACTTTTCACAAAATGAACAAACGAAAGTTTTTAATTTTCTTTTTCTTATTGCGAAGAGTTATAAATATAATTTTATTTCCCAAAAATATAACAATTAGAAATATCGAAGTAATAAAGTGTTATAGTGATAAAATATGTACCATGAAAACGTCTATTAATGTTGCGTATATATGAACTAAAACGAACTTTTACCTAATTACTTTATTACAATGTTTTCAAATCCATTAATTCAGAGTTGTTTTTAATATGGCTAGTGTGGATTTTTACATAAAAAAATATATAAACCCAAGAAAAAGGTTTAAAATTCCATTTTACGATTTCCTGAGCTATCAAGATATCTCAGCCTATTTTGATAATATCCAGCGCAATTAGAAGGTATAATATCATTAAATGAAAGATTAATTTGTTCCTTCAAGCCAATCTCATTGTAATAGCCATATTGTGAAATCAAAGTTTTCCATTTTCTTTAAGCAGTAAACTTTTGGATTTAAAAAGGGTCAAAAGAAGAGGAAATAAAAAACCCGAAGGCCATCAATATAAAATTACATGAATGCAGAAGCTGAACCTGGGGGTACTCAATGTTTATGTCTAGATTACTGACATAATATATTAAAATCTGGAATTGTGAAGTCATTGGTTTCTTTGTGGTCAACATGAATCAAACTGCTTTGTGGTCCGTTCTTAGCGTGAATTTACTGTCATAAATATAGAGAAAAAGTTTTTGAGAATAGAAGTTCTTTTCGTGTTATAAAATGTTATTTTAAACATTCGAGCTGAATAAATCAACTGAAAGCTTTACTAATGAGTTAAATAATAAATATATTTTGTCAGGTGAAATCGAAAATTTTGCATTACATTAAACCAATTTATTGAAAACACGACCTAATATTCTGGAATGAAAATGGTCTCATTTTTAGAGGGGTTTTCCTTGAAACATTTTGAAGATCATTTGCAATAAGTTGATTAGAAGAATTTTTCATTTTAATTTCACAATTTCGATCTTTTAAATTTCCATTCCTTCTACCGAAACTTGTAATGTATTTTGTATCATATTTTGTAACCAATGTAAATATTTCAGATAGAAAGAATGTTTTTCTTAATGATTATATTTTATAATATATTTATAAGAAAAGACAATTTTCGTAGTAATCGACAAATAAAATTGGATAATTGATAAATCTTGAGAGATAGAGGGACAATTTATAATAATTACAATCTTTGAAGGTTAACAGACTTAGGAAAATTGCTAATAATTCGTACATTTGTACTAATATTATCATATCTTTACAGTTATTTTTTTCTAAATAATTAAATAAGTAATATAGAAACTTATGTCTATGTATCAAAGATATAACACTTAGAAGAATGTTCCTTGATATAAAACTGTATCCACTTGGGGGTCTTTGTATAAATGAAGTAATTATATTATATTTTCTTTGAAATGGTCTAACATATTAAAATTATAATTACTGTAAGATTTAGAAGATAAAGAGAGAATGTTTTAATTTCTAGTTAATAAATTATAAATATTCTTAAATCAAATATTTATAAAATGAAATTAAAATTAAATTTTGTTTTAATACTCAATTTTTGTTTTCTAAAAACATTTGAAAATATTTTAAAAGTTTTTTTATGTAGAAAAATCACAAAAATAGTTATGATACATGTGAGGAATATTTTGCATTTAGTTAGTTGAATTATGTATGTTGAATTTAGTATTTGAAAATGTGCTTCTTCCATTTAGATTGAAAATTGATATTTTAGATGTTCGGAAAGATTGTTACATTTTAAATGGAAACATTATTTAAAAATTTAAACTATTAAAAAGAATATATTAAAATCAATTTAAAAGGATCAACTGTCATCATTAGATTACATTAACAATGATATATTCGATTTTATATATCAAACAATATTTCTGAATACGTTTACAGAGATGACGACAAGTCTCTCCGATGTATATGGCGTTACACCCATTACATTTATATTGATAAACTAAATTGGAACATAACTCAGTTGGAGAGATAGATTTACTACTGATCAAGCTTTTTACCTCACATGATCTAGATACAATTTGTAAATTTCTGTAAACGGATTCAGGAACTTAATGGCACGGAATGTGATAGTAATATTGCTCAACATAGGAAGAATTATTTGAATAGTAAAGTTGATGAAAGTAATTTTAAGATATTGTGTTCAAAATTGATAATTACTGAGAGAGAGGAATGTTTGAAGGATTGATGATCAAATCACTTGATCCTAAAATAAATTTGCAAACACTTTTCAACTTTATTGAAAGAATTTCCTGATTTATAAATTACACAATGACTGCATAAACACTGCTTTAACGCGAATATCATTGTTAATATAGTCTGATGATGGCAGTTGATCCATCGAAATTGATTATAAAATATATTTTGACGAACGTTTTTTGACTTTTAAAAATAATTTGTCGTCATTTTTAAAAATAAATAAACGCCAGTTAAAAATATATTTCGTGATAATATATTTCGACGGTTTAACCGTCATCATTAGATCACTGATTATGTTCTTTTTTATTGCTTTTATATAATAA
>MQRK01118140.1:0-10717 GCA_001938485.1 Girardia tigrina
AAATCAATGATGCAATTGTGAGAAGTGTTCGAGAGGAATATGAAAATTCGCCTGCACTCATCGACACTCAATTGCCGAGTGGCTGCAATGTTCAACAAATCGCTTTCAATCCTCATTTTTCTCCTTTTCTCCAACAAAATAAAATAAGAATTTCGAAAAGATATTCAAAAACTCAAAAACCGCGTCGGCACAAATTTATATTTATTGATTCAAAACTGAGGCAACAACAATCACGCAAGCTTCATTAAATTGATCAATTAAAACAACATTCCAGTATTATTAAACTGGATTTTTCTCAAAATTTAATCACAATTCAAAAGAAAACTTTATAAATATATATATTTATATATATATATTTTTATGTTAAATTTTAAATTTTTTTATCAATTCTTAACACCCATTCCTGTAGTGACATTTGAAATTCTTGGTCACACCTCCACCATGAGTGACAGAACCGACGTTGTGTTTGATTGTAAAAATGATTTCAATTTCTGATATCACCAAATCTTCTATGTTGGGAATGGATAGTTATCAATTATTAATATTATTTTTCTCCCAGATCTTTTTATCTCACTCTCTCATATTTTCAGTTCAGCTCTGAAATTTTCCCTATCATCCACGCAGTTTTGTTTGAATACTAATTAACATTTCCGAATTTATTTATTTTGGTATCATCTTGAACTAACAACTTCCGCTTTTATCTTACAAAGTTGCACATAAATATATGTTAATTCTGGTCCTAGATTTATTTCCATCCCTATATTTTCACCTGTGATTTCCTTTTTGGTTTCCTTGGCATCGCATTTATAAAAAGACCGTTCTCATACCAGTTAAAAATATCATCATCTTTATACACTTCTCTCAAATTGGGCGACTCATGTTTAACCAAAGATTCAAACATACATAAATGAACAAAATTAGATTCACTTGATTTTGTACCTCAAACAATTTGGTATTTTTTCAACTGCTTATTCATGAAAATGAGTTTAAAGGCTTGCCATCCGGTTTTCTTTGTAGTTCAATATTAATTTATTTATATTTATTTTGATATATTTTCATTTATATTACGGACATTCTTTGAAGTTTTATTTTTGACTTTGTAACTTTTTATTGGATATTTTTTAAAGGTAATTGAAAGTACATTCTTTTAAAACTCAAAAGTCAATTCACATAGCAAATCAATTTTACGAACAACATTTTATTCACAACTACTAAATCTGGTTATTATAACAGTACAGATGATATAAATTCCCAGAAAGCAAAAATCGAGTAGTCAGTCTAGTGATATGATTTCATGTCGAAGAGAGTTAGAGATACGAAACGAGTTTTGAATGAAAAAAATTTAAGTTATGAGATGCGCATTCATCAAGAAAAAAATCTCTAACTTCCACAATAATTTTATGGTTAGAGATTTTTTAAAGAGAAAGTTTTAAGAAGAAGAAAAACAGATTTTATAAAAAATCAAATATTAGTTTGATATATATATATATATATAAGAATTAAATATCGCATACGAATATGGATAATTTTAGCCAATAAAAATTTTAACATTAAATTTTATTATTATTTACCTATACCCCCGTGGATTCAGATTCTATTTATTTCAAAAAAATGTTGGTCAAAGACTTTGGATTTTGCCTCCATTCTCCAATTTGAGCGTCGTTCTCTAATTCGAACCTATTATTCTGATCCTCCAAGATTTCGGTTTTCTTGAACGATTCTCAAATTAATTTGAACTGATTAATCTCGACCTCAATAACTATTTGTGACGGTACTTTACTTGTTTTTTGTGTGATTATTTGCTGTGTATATTTCGCTGTCTGAAATATTTTTATTATTTAGTGTAAAATATATATTTAACATTCTAAATTTTATTTATACTTATTTTGTTTCTTTAAATTTTTTGTTTTAGTTAAACCAAAGAGATCAAGTCATTATAAATATTAACAACATCAATATGAGGTTTACAACATTTATTAATATTACAAGCGCATTCACTATTTGACATCTCTCTTGATCAATTTTTTTCTGAGTTCAAACAAATTATTTTCAATAAATGAAAATCTGTTAATAAAAATTATTAAATTATAAAGAATCTAATAGGTTGAAATTAAATTACATTAAAAAAATAAATAATACATTCAAAAATTATTTTAAATATTTTTACTTTAAAATTAAAATAAATTATTTTTAATTAGTAAGAATCAAAGAAAATATCAATCATCCATCTGTGTAGGAGAGGCACAATCCGAATCAACATTCTACATGCACAATATCAATACACAATTCAAAACATTCCTCACAATAAATATTTTATCTATCGAACTAACGAATATCGCCAAATGATATAATTATACTATTAAATAGAGTAACTAAAAAATATTGAAAATTGGTTATATAATTTGGGTAGTTATATTATATAGTGTTTTCAAAAAAATGTAAATAAATAAATAAAATCGGGCAAATAAAGCCTTTTTACATAGGCACTATAGAATTTACATAGGCTTTATAGAATGAAATAAGACAAAATTATGTCAAAAGCAAATTAGTATTAAAAATAATTAAGAAAAATATTTTATTAATTTTTTTTTAAATTTACGAATATTTTATTTTACAAAAAATCATGAATTTTTCGACATGGTTATATTATTATGTTCCATAAAAGGTTATAACGATAGTTATATTATTAAATAGTATAACCAAAACAATTTTTAAATTAACTATGGTATTAAGAACACCAACATTGGTTTTCAAACTTTTATTTTCATTACAATCAGAATTGTCTTTTGGACAATTCTCAACAAAACTCTCGTCATTCGATATCGTTCTAAATTGATAACTTTTAGTTAATGTTTTTTAATAAACAATTATTCGAATAAATTTTTCATTATTTTCTGATTTTATTTTTAAAGTTCAAATTTTGTAATTTTAGTAATAATTATTAGTAATAATAATTATTATTTACATATTAATTTTATTTAAAAAATTATTTTATGGAAAGAAAGAACATTTAATTAATTCAAAACTTAGTTAAAACTATTTACTTTATTTAAAGTTTTAATATGAAAATTTGAAAAGATTTAATATTTTTAAAGTTTTTTAAATATCTTATGCTGTACTTTAAAATATAAATTATACTCGAATAATTATCTATCGTGAACATCTAAAATATCAATTTTCCATCTGGGTGGGAGAAACACATTTCCAAATACTAAACTCAACAAACCATTTCAACATACCAAATTTAAAATATTCAAATATAATCTATTATATTTGGTGTTTTAAAATATTTGGCGATATCCGTTACATTACTGATCAACCTGACAACTTTTGCTTACAACGAGCATTTAAATACTTGCATTTTTAATTGCTCGACAATTTCGCCTATTTGGTCTTGTAAAATATGACCCCCAATCGCTATATTATTGTTTCTTTGATATAAAATCCATTCAAAAAGCTCTTTATCCAAATAAGCATCCTGGGTTGTTCAAATTATTCTTTGATTTTTTGGAAATTTAGAGCTTGTGACAAAAATTGTTTCTTAAATTTTTATGATTTAGTTTTAGTTCCTTTTTCGAAGAAGCAAATGATTTCGAGTTTCTGTTTAAAATTTGAATTTCATCTTGTTTGTTTTGTCATTTAAATTTTAAAATATGGTATTGAAAAAAGGAAAAACAAATCGAATTAAACAAACATTTTTTTGAAATTATTCTGCGAAGACAAATTTAATTATTATACTTAATTCTGACCTGACAAAAAAAGGAATTTTAAATAAATTATTTTTTTATTACTTTATTTTCTGGAAACAGTATTCTTAAGAAATATGTTCATATAAATAAAATAAATTATTCTTTTTTTGATCTTCATAAACAATTTATATTATGTTGTGTAACTTCACCCCGGCCGAATTTTTAAAAACCAACAGGAAATTATTAGAAAATTGACATGAAATATTTCACAGAACCTCCCCGGGACAATTTAGTGCCTCATTCAGGGAATATTCTCTTACTGATAAAAATGCATTCACATTTCAATGCATTTAAATACACAAATTAATCTAAATATTTTAGGGAAACATGATTCGATATCGAACAAATTTTCGATATTTTTTCCTTTCGAAATCAATATATACAAGCCTTATTTCCGTTCTTAAAAGTTATGGAATAATTTTAACAATAACTATGTTAAAAATAATATATAACTGGAATATTATTTATACTTAAAACAATTAATTTCTTGACAAACAACTAATATTGTTTATATTTTTACAGATGAATATTTCGAATCTTCTTGCAGTGACCAAAAAATTAAATATTAATATTTATAAATATATCTTTATATTAAAATCCAATATTCATAGTTATAAAAATAGTTCACAATACGGAACTAAGAAAATCTAATTAGAATTTGTGATAAAAAACAATTTGTTTATCTGAATCACTTTTGTGAAAATTTAAATAATAATAAATTTTTCTCTGCTTTCATAAAAAATGATTTAATGTAAGAGATTCGAATTGTGAATTGAAATCGATATGATATCATTTAAAATAGTTACTGTGCTTCAATTCAATCGATGACTTCATAATTTCATCGCTGTCAGCAACAAGCCGCCACCGACCAAACAAATCAGAATGAAACCAGTGCCTACAGCGACCGATTGATGTTATACGATAAAATCGAGATCTATCAACGGCATCTCGTCATCATCAATTACTGCCACTCGAGCGATCGCTATCAAATTGTGTGGCTTAAACCGTTTCCATGTGTCAAATAAGAATGAATCAACGACCTCTTCTTCAACGAAGCTCCACAATATGATGTTTTTCGATCATCGTTTTGGTTATATCGATGGATCGTTGAGCATCGTCCATTTCGATCAACAGAGGCAGTGGCCAGCTCTATAAAGACCGAGACCACGGTGACATATCAACGTTAAAGGTCAAATTTTTAAATGCCTGTGTCTGCTTTCCACCACTATTTACAGACGCGGGTACACATCACTTCTAATTTTTTTTCTTTTCCCTTTGGCATTACCTAATTTATCCATGCCAATAATATTGATATAACATTTGAAGCATTGGCTGATAATAAAACTAAAGATCGTACACTAACAAAAAAATAACATTGTGAGGAATATGGGGTGTGTAATTGTTTTTGTAGTGTTTGCATGTTTAAATGTTGTGTGTTGATTTAGGATGATCAATATTTTAATTCTTATTATCTGAAACTAATTTATTTAAATTAAGATTTAATATCCAAATTTTTATTATTGCAACTTTTAAATAATTTTATTGATTTTATTTTTTTAAATTTTTAAATAATTAAAATGAAATTAGTGTTTAAAATGACTATAGAAATATTTTATTTAAGCCAATAAAATTTAAATTAAATATTTTTTAATAAAATAATTTTCACAAGTATAGTTCAGATTATAATGAGAGATATTGAAAATTGAGTGATGGATTATAGTGAAAGCAATAATATTGATCATCATAAAGATGATAAGAAATGTGAATGTAATAAATGTTTTGTCAGATGTGTGAGTTCTCTTAACAAACATATGTAATTATATCATTTTCTTTGGTCTTTTTGATTGTCTTTTATATCTATTTCGTTTATATTTCTACTAATATATTTTGTTTTTAATATTTTTCTTTATGTTATTACTAGTCTTTATCTAAAGCTATTTTTTGTCGTTTCATCTTGCCTCTACATGAGTCATAAGTTTTGAATAATACATACAATTTTGCATAACTGTTTGATTGTTAATGCTCTCTGATCCGGGTTTTAACATGATAATTTGTCTCACCAATGAGGTTCCTTTCTCCTTGAAGTATCTGGACAAAAACTAATAAAAATACATTAATTTTAGGCCGTTTAGTCATTGGCTAGTTACAGGGTTACGAAACGGTAGTGCGTACTATCGTCTGTAATAATCATGATTTGAATATGAATTCAGAACACTTTAAAAATCTTTGTACTCAATGTAAGAATTATTGGAGAGAGTGACATGTGTAGCGGTATATATAAGATCTTTGATCATAAAATTAACGTTTAAAATGCATTCTCTAAAACTTTATTTGGAGTTTTTAAATGTACTGATGACATATTGGTTACATAGTCGCTAACAGCACCATATAAGTGACTTTCGTTTTTAAAAAAAAGTCATTTGTTCTGACGATGAAGGCTAAACTGTCGAAATAATTATAATATTTGTTATTTAAACACTGACTATGTATTCTTAAGTGCATAAGCTTCCTTAACATTGATGTGTGAAAAAGTTAAAATTGATTTCTTTGTATTTATTTCGTATTAGTTAAATAATACCAATCTTAAATTATTATACAATCTTGTCATCAGTGAACGGTTTTCCTCTTTTAGCCAGCACATACACAATTTTGTAACTTACCAAGGTATAATTTTCATTATCCTTTTTCTGTTTCATAAAAAAATTCTGTTTGGATTGTAAAGCTTGAGATAATGATTCAAATTTATTTAGCCGCTCTTTTTCTTTAAATTTGGAAAAGATTTCAGCATGTTTTGTCTAATAGTGATGACATATATTATATTCTTTCCATACAGCTATTGTTTCTGTGAATATTACACAAATAGCTTTTTCTGCTGTTTTTGATTGCACGAAAAAGTATTTTATGCCCCATTCATCATTAAAAATACGCCCTTCGTCATCCATTTTTCGTTTCTTTTCATATGACTTAAAATTTATAAATTAATTAAAAAACTAAATTTGTGAAATACTTACAATTATGCATTACCAAGTTTTGCGTTCTGATAATTATAATCGGTCGAAAAATTTCAGTTGTTTTCTTTCGCAACGAAAGTATATAAGTAATTTGTCTAATTTGAAAAATCAAGAAATAATGTATTTATTATGAATGAAAATAATGAATCACTATCGAAACCGCGAAGGCCTACTGAATATTGCTCACTTCCTATTCCACCAAGGAGCGGATTGAAACGCTCGACCGCTTTAGAGGGGGTTTGTGATTTGTTAAAGAATACCGATTCCGAATTGAAATTGATTCAAAAATCGTACATTATGATCAATGATGATAATCTGTACCCGGATGCGATTACTCCTTCTAAAGCTGATCGTAATTTACGAATTGAAGGTTGTCTCTTCGATATTCCTTATATTGACGATGAAGCATTTTATAACAACTCGTTTTCGAGTCCTGCTGGGAACAGGCACCATCCGTTGGGTCGACTGGCTGACTGGGACGAGTGTACCTTTGCATCAAATGACAAAAGTCTGTCTCTGAGAACTGTGGTTAGGAATCATGCAAATTTTCTTCTGGTTTCAATAAGAAATACAATACAAATTTGATTCAAATATGGGCCCAGTAAATTCGAACCAAACCACAACGCAACCCTGTTGCCTTCGTCCGATTCTCGGGGCGACTTGAGGGTCGGGCGGATCACACTCATATTGCAGATGCTGATGGGGGTAGATTTCCGACGAATAGTTTCACCAAATTTGGAAACGAAATTAAGTTATAAATAACAATATGTGATTTTAATATATAAGTATATTTACATGTTTAAAATTTTTCTTGTCAAAATTAAAAATAAAAAATGAAATTATATTTTATATTTATTAATGAATTATTAACTTTACAATTTAAAGTTAAATATAAAGTTTAAATTATTGAAAATCGTTATTTGATTTTTTTAATCAATGTAAGTGGTCTACATTTGTGGAATTGTGTCGCGAGCCGGATTTGTCCAGCGGGCTGTAGTTTGGAGACCCTTATTTAGAGTAATGAATAAACACACACTGGAAGAACGTCTTAAATTATATACCAAAATGTACCCTTCCATTTTATAAAGAGAGGAAGAATTTAGTATAAGGAACTGAGAAACAGAAAAATCCTTGCTATATCAATGAACCGGAACTGTTGCATCCTCTCCTCGTTTGAATAAAAAGTGATCACTACACCCTTACAATGTTACAGACGGAAACATTGCCTTCGTCTATCGCTGGTGACGGTCTGATTCACAAACTGATTCACAATCCAAGTAGCAATGTTACAAAAACTTTGATTGGAGAAAATGTAATTTAAAGATTCTTATCTGAAATTGAAAAACCAGCCGCCAACAAAAATGTTAATCAAGTGGCTTAAAACACCGCCTCTGACTGTTTCCACAATCAGAAAACAAATGACAAATCAGAACCACCACTTCCGCCAGGAATATGGCGGAATATATTAAATATATTCAAATTATCATCACCACTTTCTATTGAGTTATCAGATTTGATTCCTTCGATAGTACCATCGCGACAGTTGTTACACTCCCCATCCTAATAGACGTGGACGTCTCTAAGACACTTTTAGCCATAGAAATTCTCCACATCCATTGCAGCTATCACATATTCTGTCAACAATTTAAATAAAAATCAAAATGCCGTTTAAAGCGCCAAACTTAATTTCTTCAATTTACACACTTTACAAAAAAACACAACTTAAAACGTTAAAACAACTGCTTTCCTAAACGACCAATTGTTTTTTATTATTTACAATTATTTACAAAGAACAATTTGTCTTTATAAATAATCACATTTAAAATAATTGTGTAAAATTACACAAAGTATTTTTACAAGTTTTAATATACAGACACTTTATTCAAAGTCTGAATCTAAATTAATTACTAATTTCACTTGAAAAGTTTCGAATTTGTCCATCACGATTTCGCCAAAGAAATCGCTCATTCATGAAGAAATTGTAGTGCTCTTTTTCACACTCATCTTTTGAATAGTTGATGTCGGAGCGAGAGACAGAAGCGATTTCAAAATAAAAGAAATTGAACAATTAGGATTCCATAAAAATCCGATTCAGGAAGAACCATTAACTTTCAGTTTCATTAAAAATTAATTAACCCAATTAAAAAAATTTTTGTAGTGCTTGATATTAAAATTAAATATTTTTATTTATATTATTTATAATTATGTTTTTAATCAGTTTTAAAAAAATTTATAATAGATGATAGTTAAAAAATAAATTTCTTAGTTTATTTTAATGAAAAAAAATAAAATTTTAATTTCAGGAGTCATAAATCAAAAAATCTGATCATTATTAATGGTTTCAAAAATATCAGGTACTATTTAAATAAATGAAAATATATTCGGATCAAATGGAAAGTTATTTCGACATTAAAAGATAAGAAATATAATTTATTTTTATAGAAAAAATATATCACTCATTAAAACAAATGTTTAATTATTAACTATTTATATATTTTTAGTAGTTTTAATACTGAAATCATATTAGTAATTATTATTATTTCATTTTTATTTTAAATGTCAGCTTTATTGATAATATTGATTTAATTTTGTATTTCTGGCGAATGCAGTCTTTTATTATTAGGTGTATAACTTAGTTTTTTGGATTTTTTGCAGAGCAGACAAGTTTACTTATATGACATAATAAGTTTTATTCTAATCAAAATATTTTCCATCGTTAATTATGACTTTCGACCATCTTTCAGGCAAATTATGAATTCCATCGAAAAAAAAGTTTTGGTCTTTTGATGCGATCCACTGTTCCAGTCATTTTTTTATATGTTCCTGGTTTCTGAAGTGCTGGTCCCGAAGAGCGCTTTGCATTGATCGAAACAGATGATAATCTGATGGGGCACAATCTGGTGAATAGGCAGCATACTGTAGAATTTCACATTTAAGTGATTCCAACGTGTTTTATACTTGTTTTGAGACATGTGGCCGAGCATTGTCATGATGCACAATCACTGTGCGCTGTTTCTTGGCTGGAATAGGACGTTTTTCCTTCAATGCATCGTTCAATTTCATTAATTGTTGTTGGTAACGTTCTGCATTAACAGTTTCATTCGAATTCAGCAGCTCATAGTACAATACACCTTTCTGATCCCACCAAATGCACAGCATAACCTTGCTTCCATGAATGTTTCTTTTTGCTGTTGACGTGGACGGTTCGCCGGGATGAACCCACGATTTCTTGCGTTTAGAGTTAACATAATAAATCCATTTTTCATCTCCAGTCACAATATTATGCAAAAACGACCATCTTCGTTGTCTTGTAAGCAATGAATTGAATATCATTAATCGACTTTCAATGTTGACTTGATTCAATTCATGTGGTATCCATTTTCCTTCTTTTTGAATCATTTTCATAGCATGTAGACGTTTACTTATGGCTGCTTGAGTAACATTTACCTGTTTTGCAAGCTCTTTCTCTGTTTGAGTAGAATCTTCCTTCAGTAATGATTCCAAATCTTTATATTCGAATCTTTTTGGTTGACCGGAACGCTCTTTGTCAGTTACGTCGAAATCTCCACTTATGAAACGTTTATACCAGTTCTCGCAAGTCTGTTGAGTTGGTGCTTGTTGATCATAAGTTTCTTCAAGAAGCCGAAAACTGTCTGCAGCTTTTTTCTTTTGATTAAAACAAATCAGTACTGCTTCCCGCAAATGCTGTTTTGTTGGTATGAAAGTTGTCACGCTAAAACGTGATTAAAAATATGTTTATGACGCATTTAAGGTCAATGACCTACTTAATTTTAATGCCTCGATTTCAGCACTTTAAAAATCTGTACGTACGACTGTGAAATAATGCTTATTACAAAGGTTACACCATCTCTTAGAAAATCCAAAAAACTAAGTTATACACCTATTACATCTATTTATTGAAGTTTAAAAAGACAATGATTGGATGATAATGAATGA
>MQRK01118230.1:0-22031 GCA_001938485.1 Girardia tigrina
ACGAATATATCTATTTAAAAAAAAACAAATCACCGCTCTACATTAAATATTCCATGAGTTATAATCGATTCTTTAAAAGTCGCTCAAGTGCCCGATTTATTTTGCACCTGAGTGTATAAGGTTATTTCGTAACAAATACGAAATTAATTAGTTGTACACCTAATAAAATGATGTCAAACGATTCAGTGAAACGTTCTAAGCATAAGGAACATTTAATGTAAATACAAAGTGACAAAAAGGTTAATGATTCAACGTCTTTTAAAACACTTAAAGAGAAATATTTGAAAAGACCGACACTATAAGAACTCATATGGGCAACATATAATAAAGATGACGATGAACTGCTTGCTTCTTATTACATTTAATGATCGTGATGTCTGGAAAGCCGCACACTATTGGAGAAGAACTCACTCGACCAGCTGTAAGTAAGGTAATATGCACTGTGTTTCACAGACCAGTTTTCGATATTATAAAAAGAATTCCACTGAGTAATAATACTTTACGAAGAAGGATCGACGAATTGGCTCAGAGTGTAGAAAACTATTTATGAAACTATTTAAAAACATTTGAATTCTCCATATAGCTTGATGAGTCAATACTATCAAGAAACGAAGCTTTACTTTAACTTATGTGAGATTTGTAAAAGAAGAAAAAAATTCCCAAGAATTATTATTTGCTAAATGTTTGGAAACTTCTACGAAAAGTAAAACTTTATTTGCTAAATTAAGAGAATTTGTTGATACCCTTGACTAATATCATCTCCATTGGTTCTGATGGTGCTCCGGCAATCATAGAACGACACCGATGCTTTTTGGTATACTTGAAACAAGCTATAGCTAATGTATTATCGGTACATTGTGTCATTCATCGACATCCTTTGGTCACAAAAAATTTAGAGATTATTTGCTCAACTTTGTTTGGAAAATGATTATGACTATAATTGTTTACTACTTAACACAAAAGTTCGTTGGTTATCTAAAAGTGCATGTTTGGATCACTTCTATTCGCTCTTTGATTGAGTGTTGGAATTCTTGGAGAGTAAAGACAATGATTTGCGCACAATTTAATTATCTCAAAAAATGACATTCTCATTGTGAGGAATATTTTAAATTGTTTGAATGTGTAAATGTATTGATAATGTATGTTGATTTAAGTATGTTGAATTTAGAATGGTGATTTTCCCACCCAGATGGAAATTGGTATTTTTTATTTAAATTTAAAGAGATTGACTATTCGAACATAATTAAAATAATCATTTTATAGGTTCATATTTTTAATTTAACAATTAAAATTAAGTTTAATATTTTTTAGTAAAATTTAAATTAAATAGATTTTTAATAATTTGATGACATTTTAATTATTTTGTGATTTATTGAGAATTGGTAAAAATTATTATTTTTAATTAATATTTTTTAGAAGTTAAATATTTTATAAAATGACTTAGAAAAATTGTTCGAATAATCATTATTAAGAACACCAACATGGCTTTTCAAACTTTTATTTTCATTACAATCAGAATTGTCTTTTGGACAACTCTCAGCAAAACTCTCGTCATTCGACATCATTCTAAATTGATAATTTTTTATTAATGTTCGTTAATAAACAATTATTCGAACAAATATTTCATTATTTTCTGATTTTTTTTAAAGTTCAATTTTGTAGTTTTAGTATTAATTTTTATTTACATATTAATTTTATTTAAAAATTATTTTATGTAAAGAAAGAACATTTAATTAATTCAAAACTTAGTTAAAACTATTTATTTTATTTAAATTTTAATATGAAGATTTGAAAAGATTTAATATTTTTAATGTTTTTATATATCTTATGCTATACTTTAAAATACAAATTATACTCGAATAATTATTTATCGTGAACATCTAAAATATCAATTTTCCATCTGGGTAGGAGAAACACATTTCCAAATACTAAACTCAACATACAAAATTCAACAAACCAATTTCAACATACCAAATTTAAAATATTCCTCACAATCATGATTAAAATTAATAATAAAATCAATTAGAACGATGACAAACGATGAAAGACTTTCTGAGAGTCATAATGACTGCACATGTTATTGTAATAAAAATTCAAACGAGACTTGTCTAAATGTTCTTAATACTCATATGACTGATTTATTTGCCACATTTAACGAGACTGTCATTCGCCACATTGAAACTACAAGATTAAACATTAAATTTCATCAAAACTAAAAGTGTAATATCTGCCTTTGTTGCAAAACGTTTGCTATTCAAATTTGGGAAGAGGAGAATGTTCTCAGTTTCCAAATATTTAAAAGTTGCGAAACAGAGATGAAGATTTGTTAGCTTATTGTCAACACTTAACCGCACTTCGTTCGGATCTTAATCAAAGATGTGAAGACATTTTTCATTCGGATATTCTCGACTGGTTGTTGAACCCTTTTGCAAGTTGACAAACTCAGAGTACAAATGCTGATGAATACATACAAATGCAGGAGCAACTTATTGAATTATCCATAAAATTTTCGAGCAAAATTACACTAATCAAATTAACAGTGTTCGAGTAATTTTTGCATTGTTAATTTTGTTAGTTTAATTTTGCTCAAACACTGTTGATTTGTCACGATTTTTCTCGAACAAGATTTTTTTATTAAATAAAGATTGTATTATTTGCATTTCCTAATTAATATTCTTGTTTGATATTAGATTTATTTAAACATGCATTTCGATTGACTTGATGCAAAAGCGATATAATATAAAAACAATGACAGAAATGATCATAATCTCCTCAATCAATATAAAATATATATGGGCTCCGCACAATGAAACAAACCTTTCAGATGATCCATTGCATACCTCTGCTACCACCGCCCGGTTCTCGGGGGAACTCGGGTATCGGGTGGAACATAGAGTCTCTGAGAAAGTTTTGAATATGAAAGGGGTCCATGGGCAGGTTTGGACTAAGAAAAGGGGTCCTTGGGCCAAAAGAGGTTGGGATCCACTGTGTTGGATGCTTATGTTTCGTGAGAGGTTATTAAAAATTGTTGGATTCATACAAAATTGATATCAAAATCTGAAATTACAGTTCTTTCAAGAAATGATGATTTTTCAATAATTTAATTACAAAACTTGACATTATTGATTAAATATCTTTTGAAGATTATCTATTTATCGAAGATTAAATGAATGAAGATTGTGAGGATAATCATGATGAAAGTAATGAAAATGAGACAGAGGACTATTGCATAATTTTAAAGAGTTGTAAATGATCAGAAGTTGAAATAAGAGAGAAAAATATATTTACCGGTGAGATTGATTTCTGCATTAAAGTATATTTTTTTATTTAGAAAATATAGAATAACAATTAAATGAATAATAGAAATTCTGTGCTTATAATAAAAAAGAGCATTCGCAGTAATACTTAATTTTCGAAAAAGAAAAAAATTTTATTTTATAATTTTATATACCTTTTTTGAAATCTTTTAGATCCTGAATTTGTGAAATTAGAGTTGCCGGTAATGCAAATTGATTAAAATTATTAATATTTAAACAAATTATTTCTTTTAGATAAAATTCCAACTTATTAATGTGTATTTTATTAAAATCAATAATTTAATTGAATAGAAAAGATTTAATGGAAATAAAGTTTTAGTATATTTAGTAAATTTTTATTATGAAAATTTTTTTGAAAATATTTCGTGGAGGTTTGATCCCCTATATCCCCTAGCTCCTTAGCTGCGCCCCTGGGTCAGTGTCATTAGGGGATAAGAGTATTATTTACAGTATGTAAATGGACTCTCGTTTGTGTTGTTTCTCCCATACAATATTTACAGTTAGGTGCATGTGGCGCGTGGGACTTGCTCGACTATGCAGGTAAGTGGAGGTCGTCCGGAGCTACAGCTCGACGTCACGACCTACACCATTTCGAAGACTGTCTCTAATTCGATCGTCAATTACTAAATTATTAAATAATTAATGGTTGAGTCTGATTATCTCGACTAATTGCTAGATATTATCCCAAAGATTAAAGTACTCACTTTTGTAAAACTATGCCATCTCTCATTGTCCTGGCACCCCTTCCTTGATGCACGTCAGTGTGTGAAAGTTGACGAATCCCCTTTATTACACCAACGTGAACAAGAACAGCACACACTTACAATTTATTATACTTGTCAAAACCAAAGATATCTATTCGACATGGAATATAATTATCTCGTTAATCTCTAATCATGTTAAATACTATCTATAATTGGTTATTTAATGATAATACTTTATGGAAGACACCAACTCTCGATTTATTCCTTAAATAATTGCCTTTGTTGATTACTTTTATTTGATTGATTTTATAGAATGATTTTGTTCTAGATTTATTTTCACTGATATATCTCACTGATCTACTTAACCGATAACATTACCTCATATTATTTATTCATTTCATATCAGACAACGGTTCTCTACAATCAGCTAATAGATATATTTAACAATGCAGTCTCTAAGAGATTTTCTACTTCGCACAGCCAATCTGTATATTTCAACACTCCCCTCTGTACAAAAGTCACAAAAACACACTTATCTGTAGCAATTTCTCTGAGTGAATTTATTTACAGAATCTATATTTTCAAACGTTTACAGTTACAGAGAATCATCCTACTAAATCAGCTGGAGCTGCTCTTCCTACGCTAATTATCTACTTTTTCATTGCAGATTTATTTATAGTTCCTCTAAATAGTCATCGTTTCAACTCATCGACGCTTATCCACACTCGACCACTCCTCCTATAACCTGGACGGACGCCTGTCACTACAATGCTAAACTTTTTTATCGATATTATCTCGTGATCAGTCGTTCTTGTTTCTAACGGATTCGCTCCTTCACCATAAGCAGACTCTAAGACAATCTCACCGAAGATTTTCAATGAGGTGGATCAATTTATCAGAGCTATCTGGTTAACTGATCGCCAACATTTGACGACTATCATACCTACTGCGTCGACAAAGTCTTTCTCTCTGAACACTTCATCGTTTGATTTATTCAATAACTCATATTTACTGGAATTTATAGACATAAAATTAAAGTAAGATTTGAACTAAATATGTTTTCAAATAACATACATATAATAAAAAAAAGACTTATTCGTAAAATAAACAAAGATATAATCATAAAATAAAATAAATTTACATTTTCAACCGTACCCGAGTTCAGTTAATTAATTATAAATATTCTTCATCAAATATTCCCTAAATATTCGCCATCAAAATAGTTGAATAAAATGTTCTATAAAATCGTCGGATAAAATTGTCGGACTGAATTGATACCAAATATCGATCAAATGTGACTGTTAAAATAAGGTGTAGAGAGCGTTTGTAATAATGGTAATAATAGAAATAGTAATAAGGTCGTCAGATTAGATTTAGTTTTTTGTGCGTGCTGTTAGAATTAACGCGTTGTTTTTATACTAATTTTCGCTCTAGGTGTTGAACGCGCTTATCGGGTGTTTTCGTGATGTCTGCATGTTAGAGAGAGACTTCTAACATGCAAATGCGTTTTCAGTCCTTGCTTTGGTTTTCCTCATATGCGGCTAAAAACTCAGCTTTCCACTTCAAAATGTTACTTGCTTTCGTTTTTCCTGTTTTAAATTATTTAACCACTTTACGAAAACTTGTCCCACCTGTTTCATAACATTTAATCACTTTAATTTTTTCGGCTAACGTTAATTCTTTTCTATAGTTTTTTGAAACCATTGAGTTTGACTTAGATGTATTATTATTATCATTGTTTGACGTTGTGTTTATTATGAGAAAATATGTAACATTAAATATAAATTACCAGCAGATTGTTTTCCATTTATTAATCTAATTCGTATAAAATTTATTTCCCAATCTTGGCATTTAATGTGTAATCGTTGTGTCATCCAATTTAGAACTGCATTAATTTCAACATTCATGCAATATATTTTGTGTGCAACTCTATGTGAATTTCATGTCAAATATCAACAATTATGCTGCCCGCTGTTGGAGGTCAGTTTGCGTGTAGTGTAATAAACTTTGAAAACTTTTTTGTCCGTTTTCCGGAGTTGAGAGTGTCCGTATGCAAGAGCTGATTCAATAGACATTAAATCACAGGCATAAATGGTGCTGGTAACTTTGTCCGTTCTCTAGAGGTGTCCGACTACAAGAGGAATTCGGATTGGAAGGTTCCACTGTAATTGTTTCGATACTAATTTTAGACGTTTGGATTGAGTCACTGTATGTTTTTAATTAACCTTTATTATTTAATTAATTTTTTCTTTATCCTTCAAGGATCGTTTTAGCTACGAGGGTAAGGCGGACCGTTATTCCAGTTACAAAATCGGAATTTTCTTTGTGAGAGCTATCAGTGAAGAGTCGATCGGTCACTTTCCGACATTGGAAAGCCCAGTAACTAATTTATTAGATTTTGGGTGTTTCACTAATTAATTTTATAACACTAGCTAGAACGTGACAGGAACAATGAATGACTACGGGAGATGGCCGGCTGGGACGATGGAGATCCACACACACAGACATGGCTTTATCGGAAAGCTCGTAGCGTCGTTTTTCTTTTTATTTCAATAAATGTATTAAGTTAAACTACGCCTTTTGATTTGACTTTATTTCGCTTAATGGTGTATGTCTGGGGTGTGGGGAAGTTAAAATGCGTTGACATAAGTGCTTACTAGAGGTGAAAATATAAATGTTAGACCGCAACATATGTTTATATATATATATATATATATATATATATATATATATATATATATGTATACATGTCTAGCTATTTTATTAATGTCATTAATTATAATGCAATTAATTAATAATTACTAATTATTTTCATGCTTATTATTTAATATTAATATGTTTATTTATAAATTATATTATAATTAATTGACGTTGTCAGATGTGGAACGATAAATTATAAATCATTTAATTAATTTTTATTAATTTTTCATTATCGCCAAGCGATAATATTGATAAACAAACTAATAAAATTTAAGACTTGATTTTATTATTTTACTAAACACTATTAATTTAAATTTTAATTGTTACTAAAATAAAACTTAAAATACTGAGCAAAAACTATTTTTTCATTCTTTTTATAAGATTACTTTCTATGGAATTTAGAAACCTATTTTTGAAGGCCTTTTACTCAATAAATTTTCTTCAAACTTTGCACACTTACTTATTTTCGATGACAATAAATGATTATGTAAAACTTTGATCAAAAAATCTTTTAAAGGTCCAAAAATTGGAAAAAACGGTCCAATCGGAGTCCCTGAACAATATTATTTGAAAAAAATCTACTTATAAATTATAAGTAGTTTATATTAATTTTTTATTGTTTTTTTAATTATTTTTTTTAATTAAAACTTTGTTTGCAAAGTAGAGTTCTGTCTGCATATAGAACGGATATACAAAATTTAATTTTTTGATATACTAGTTTATTTTACCTAGCAAATATTATTTTTTTATTGAAAAAATATTATTTATTTTGCTGGGTATTTATTAAAAAATAATGTGCAAAAATTTTGTTGTCTTAAATAACTTCGGTGAATTGTACAAGATTACCATACACTTGACTATGGAACAAATACATAACACATTCTTTTACAACATATATTTTTGTTTAAAAAATGATATTCAGTGAATCTAATTGCAACGACATCAAACATTATTAAATACTTTTATTTAAGTGATCTTAGAAAACAACGAAAATATTGAAAGGTATATTTACAGAAGTATAAAAGAAACTAAATGTTTTCCAGTTGACACTGCTTTCTAAATTCTTGGCCTCTTTCATGAAACCACTTATTCATAACCCATTTAGAACCAACTAGGACCGGGCAACCCGCGTGTCTCGTCAGATCATCACTCTCACCATTAGGTCTCAGATTGTACCAGAAAGCTGCTGTACCTTTTTTCGGCCACAATTTGGCCCCGACTTCAGTAAAAACAGTCGCTCCTCCGGCTTCAACGTCTGAAAGCTAATAAAACAATACTTTGTAAATGAACTGTTTTAAAACGCAACAAACTTATAAGACGTACATAAAACAACAGAGTTGCAATTCGATTGCCTCTTTCAATTTCAAATGCATCTTGTGGCCGTTTCTAGAAGTCAATTTTATAGCAATTATCGAAACAATAAAGAATTATACATTTCCGTGATCAAAATGAGGGGAATAATGACCGCCAATCCCATAATTAACCACTTGCAAATCTTCAGCCATTTCTATATCGAGATTAGTGATAGCAATAATTCTTTGGTTTATTTTATGTGTGATTTCATCGAGATCATTCGGTAACCAGGAACTAAAAATGATAGAATTAGATAATTGTAGTGACCAACAATAATAGCTGTGATGTATATGTGCGTGTATTATATATAAATTAGAATAATGTAATAGATTTTTTAATTGTTTAAAAAATTATAGTTGGATTAGTCTTTTTATCTATTTGATAATTCTTCTTTGTATATTTTCAATTATTCTATTTAATTGAAGACAATCTGTCGGTCTTCAATAACTGGTGTCAGACGATAAAAATACAAAATCACTTCCGATTTTAAAATAAAAGAAACATGATGAGAAAGAAAACTTCATTTCAGACAAAACAACAAAATGTCAAAACAAAGCAAAATAACAACAGTTCAACAACAAATACAGATAATATAAAACAACTTATTTTCAAAAGACAAAAATTAGACATCCCAGATTATTTCACCGACACATACGACTCACCAAATGGTTGGATTACTTACATTGACAAAATGTCCAAACTAATAAACACAGACGAGATCACAACCGGTACAACAGCAATAAACAAATTACCAACAAAAATATTAATCAAAATAACCCCCGATATCGATTAAATTATGGAATCAAATAGACCTTGGGAAAGCCTAAAGAATATATTAAACAACTTAATAATAATAAATAAAAACAAAGTGTTTGAGGAATGTATGAACGAAAACAACCTGGGAGACAGAAAACCATCGGAACATGTAAAAATAATAAAAAAAAGATGGATCTAATCGATAATAATAGCGATGAAATCATAAAAATAATCTTCATGAAATCACTACCCGAAGAAACGAGGAAACTACTAGCAGCAAATAATATAATAGAAGTTCAAGAAATTGCTGAAAGAGCTGATCAAATTTACGAACAATGATCCTTCAATGATCTTCGTAGCAAGGTTGCCGCACCCTATCCTCAGAGATGCCGAATTCGCTCGGAGACAAAATTTGTCGTCGCTAACCTTGAGTGAGTAAAGGCGCTCAGATCCCCGCCGCAACTCTGCACTGTATATTTCCAAATCATCAATTGTGGTCCTTAAAAGGACCGTATTTCTTTAGCAATTATTAGAAGCACTTGAGGAACGACCTATGAAATAATCTGGTTGAAACAATTTCCCAAGATTCGAATTCAGTACGTAATCGAGAGAGGTACTAACCAATTTAACCATAACGTTGCTCGGCACAAACTTTCCATGATTTCCAAATTTTCTAAATTCTCTGTAATTGCAAATCACTGTCGCCTTCGTAAACACCAGTGGTCGGTTTCACACCGTGTTCGTTGGTGATTATTTTCCAAAACTTCGTTCCAATACTGTTTCCACATTGTCACAATTGTATATTAAGAATTTCTCTTATGGTTTTTTGAAAAAAAATGTTTAAATATTTTAGCCATAATAATAAGACAATACTATCAATATTGCTTAGTAAATTTTTATTTGTGATAAAACTTCTATATATAATGATGCATTTAAACAAATGCCAAAAAATACAATTTTTTAATAATTGTAACAATAATAATAATAATAACAGATTTTCGACAAAGTTAATAAATTAAATCTAAATTATCTAAATTCAAACATTCCAACATAAAAAACATCGGAGGCTCATGAAAGAAAGAATTATAAAGTTTTTGAACGATTATATCAAATTGTTGTCATGATTCAATTCAATTTTTAATAACATATTACAAAAAAACAAAACGGTTTGGTTGCGACGGAATCCCATCACCAACTCACTAAAGGAAATTCTTACTCGATTCTCGAACAAACAAGGTTTTCAAAGAACTAATGATGTAAACAACATTGAAAAAAAATCGAATGAGACAGAAAATATCAACGTGGTACTAAATGAAATACTTAAAAAAACTGAACAATTTGGAAACCGAAACAAACGAATTAAAACTAAAATTAAATAAAGAAACAAAAAACAAAGAAAAATTTATGTAACAAACAAAATTGGAAAGAAATTTGCAAAACCGTGGAAAGAAAATGAATCAAAATATTGTTTCTATCACCATAAATTTGGGAAAGAAGCATACAAATGTACACCACCGTGCAAATTTCCTTCTTTAAACTAAATTCGTCTCATGCAAAAGCACCTTTGCGTACTGAGACCTTAGCCACATTTACGGTGCACGATATAAATAGTAATTACATGTTTTCAGTTGACACAGGTTGTATTGTATGTTATCCATTTTATTGTTGAATTTAAGTTTTAAATACAAAAGTTCAATCAAATATAAATCTCCCACTACGTTGATTTTCTCGCACACCATAACCTACTGGTAGATTGTAAGAACCAAAAAAATATTAGTAACGATTGTGAGGAATATTTAAAATTGTTTGAATGTGTGAATGTATTTGTTAATTTGAATGCTGTTTGTTGATTTGAGTATGCTGAACTTAGAATGGTGATTCTCCCACACAGATTGAAATTGATTTTTTTAATTTAATGTGATTAACTATTCGAACATAATTAAAATAATAAGTTTTATTTTTAAATTAACAATTTAAATTAAGTTTAATATTTTTTAAGAAAAGCATTTAATTAAATTTAAATAAATTTAATAAGATTTAAATATAAGTCATTTTAATAATTTGATAAAATTTTTATAAATTTGTGTTTTTATTTAGAAATGATTTAAATTATTATTTTTAATTAATATTTTTAAAAATTATGAATTTTTAAAAGATTTAGAAAAATTGTTCGAATAATCATGATTAAAGACAGAAATGACGAAATCAATTAGAGCGATGTCAAATGATGAAAGATCTTCTGAGAGTTGTAATGACTCTAAATGTTTTAGTAATAAAAATTCAAATGAGAATTGTCTCAATGTTCTTAATAACGACAAAAACTAGTACTTTAATTTGAAACAAAAACCATCAAATCGCATTGAAACTATACAAACTCTGAACAAAACAAAAATAACAAACTTTTATAATAAAAAGAAAACTTGTAAAACAAAAAAACAAGCATCAATACACTAACAACAAAAGAAAATTTCAATTCGACAATAATGGAAATAAAAATAAATAATCAAACGGTTAATAAAAACAGAGAAATAATTGAAAAGAAGTAAATCAAACTGGAAACTATTGAAAAAACAAAAATAAAAGAAATTATTTTCGAACACAAAAGACAACGAAAAAAAGACAAAAGCTGAGATAAATAACCAAATAGAGCATCAAATATACACCAATGGACAACCCGTACACTCTAAAGTCAGACAGCTGCCAACAGACAAATCGGAAGCAGTAAAAGAGTTATTGGAAAAAAATAATTCGACGATACGACTCAGAATGGTCATCACTGATGATGAAAAAGAAAATGAATGGGGACTGGAGATGTCGCGGTGATTATAGAAAATTAAACGCAATTACAATAAACGACTCCTACCAAATTCCAATCATAAAACACATTACAACTAGACTACATAAGACCAAACATTTCAGCAAATTAGACTTAGAAAAAGCCTATTATCAAATACAAATGAACCCAGATCATGTGAAGAAAACGGCCATGATAACGTCTTTTGGATTGTTCGAATTTTTGAAAATGCCCTTTGTATTAAAAAATGCGGCGTCAACATTTAACAGGACAATGGATAATATATTTCTGAACGAGAAAAACATTCTAATGTACCTTGATGATATCCTAATAGGTAGTTCAACTGAGTAAGAATATATAAAGGATTTAAAAGTAACATTAAACAAACTAAAAGAAAATAATCTAACAATAAACATAGGAAAATGTGAATTCGAAAAGAAAGTAATACAATTTTTAGGATACAATATTAGTCACAACCAAATTAAACAAATGAACGAAAAAATACAAATCATTCAAAACATCGAAGCACCAAGAACAGCCAAAGAAATAAGAAGACTAATCGGAATGATCAATTTATATCATCAGTGTATCCCAAACTACTCGAAAAGTTTAGCTCCTCTCACAGGCCTAATAAAGAATAAAAGTAAGAATTATAAGATCATATGAACAGGAAATGCACGAACAACTTTAAACTACATCAACGAAATACTAAAGAACACAAGTTCAGTTATGCTACAAGAAAACATTCAATGAAAATTAACTGCCGATGCTTCAGCAAGGGCAATTGGAGTCGTTTTAGAACAAACAATCAACAATGAAACTAAATTAATAGGTTTTCATTCAAGAAAATTAAAAACCCTGGAAACAAGATACGCAACGTTTGATAGAGAATTGTTAGTCATCTACCACAGTAATTAACACTTTAAACATATACTGGAAAGTAGAGAATTCGAAATATACACAGACCATAAGCCACTAATACATGCAAAATCAATGAAAGAACCAAGCCCAAGTCAATTGTTACAAATCAATGATACAGGTCTGTCCAGAAAGTTTTGAACTATGGTTTTCTATAAGTATCTAGTGAACGCATGGATAAATGTCTATGATATTTACAGTACAGATAACATATACATATGTGAATGATTGTGTAAAATATAATTCAAAAATAATCAATATTTCCTATTGTAGGAAAACTAATTTCAAAATATCATTTAACAAATTGTTTCGAAAATAAATAGTATTTTGCAATATTGTTTGAAAGTTTTATTTTCATTGCGTTAAAATGAATTTCAGTCAACATGATATTCGAATGATGATATATTAATGCAGGAAACGTAATTTGAATCCCCCGCTATATGTAAAGAGATGAATGCAGCACATGGAAGTGGTGCTGTTAGTGAGAGCACTTGCCGTCGATGAGTAACACAGTTTTACAACGGTGATTTTAATGTGGAAGACCTACAGCGCTCTGCTTGTATATTATAATAAAAAATAGTTGATACTGTTTTGCTATTTAGGTCCCATTTTCTTAAAATTGAAGTTTGGAAGAGACTCAATCTACTTTTGAGAATTTTTCGATTGGTATTATTTAATCGATGGAATTTAAAATATAAACGAAAAAGAATCGTTGAACAGTTAAAAAATATTTAAAATGAGTTTCATCTGTTTATATAAAATGTAAACTCGTTATTCTACATAACGTATCTTACCTCTTACTAATTCTGTAACTAGCGAATTCCAAAATTCCTGTTTGTGGATTCCTAACAGTGGCTCGATTAAGCTAAACATACATTATTGAAAACATTAACAATTTTAATGAAAAATACATTTGGTGAGGCTATCCTTTTTATATGTTCTATTTCTTGATCGTAAATAACATCATGAAATATAATCAATCTTGGTTTATCGAAAGCCACTTCTACTTTCAACGGTCCGATTGTATAAAATGGATGGGGAACTGTATTGTGACATTTCAAATTGATTTCATTTTGCTTAAACGTAATCGGTGATTCTCCTCGACACAAAGCTGTATACGTATTGCCATCTTGGGGATCTTCAAAATTTGGATCTAAAATCAATTTAATATTTAGAATAACGATTATCTTGACAACCACTCAATACAAAACTTTAAAATTAATTTATTATTGCAACTAAATGCAAAGTAATACATATAAAATTACCAAAAGATAGCACTGACATTGATAACCAAGAAAATTTATTCACACCTTCATTTCTTCGATTTAGAAAATGCCGAAAATTAAGTTAAATCAATTATATTTAAGTTCGAGGGCAAATATTTTGATATTATATTATTTTAATTTTATTAGTATATTTAGATGCTGATTTTAAGGGAAAACATAAAAGTATATTTGTTCTGTCTTCAGTAGCATTTTTCATCATAACGAATTACAAAAATACAGGAAATATTTCAAATTTAACTGACTGAGAAATAAAAGAAGCAACTCCAAGGATAGATAGAGATTTTTCAAAGATTTCATCAGGATAGTCGATTTTCTGCTGCAAAATGGTCAATGACTTTAAAAGAAAGACATAGAATAGCTGTCCCACAACAAATGATTCGAAATAGATTTTATGAAGATGACTGTAATTGAAGAACGTCCAGAAAAAATCTTATTCTGAAAAAGCGATTTTCATGGGTCTTAAAAGTATTAAGTATTATTATAGCCTCGAGAATAACATTTAATGGACTGACTAGTCCAAGTTTAATTTAATGGACTCAGATGGAGTTAATAAATGTTGGCGAAAGTCATACGAAGAATAATAGTTTATAAACATTGACTCCAATCGTCAGACAAAGTGGTGGTAACGTAATGGGTTTGGGACTCAATGATTGCAATGACTGTTTATCGATATTAGGATGGAATAGAACCGATACAAGACCATTTTGAAATTAAATTTAACATCATATTTAGAAAATCTTTGACTCAGGGATTGTTTTATCTTCAAGTAAGGCAACGATCCCAAAAAAATAGCCGAAAGTATTAAACGGTATTTGACGAACAACAACAATATAGTGCAGCCACCTGACCTTAAGCTGATTAAACATTTATGGGGTCATATCAAGAAACTATTAATGAATAGATCAGCAAGGAATAAATAATGATCTAAAAGAAATTGTTACTGATTGTTGCACCAAATTGAACAGCATATTATTTCTTAATTTGTTCAAAAAAAATGAATTGAAGCAGTGATTATTGTAAAAGGTGGGTCACCAAGTATTAACCATCAATTTAATTATATCTTAATTAACATCAAAGATAGCAATATAATTTTTAGACATAAACTTTTGTAGTTTGAATTATTCAATAATACTTTAAATTAAATAATTTAGAATTTTATTTTTGTGTTTATTTGTTTATATACATGCTGTTATTTGTTTAATATTAGTTTTAATTTGCTCTAATGACTGGATTTTAAATTAATTTAATTTATAATTCTGGAGCTTGATCAAATATTTTTTACTCAAAGTATGTATTCATTTTACTTATATTTATAGTCTGTCATCGTAAAATTACTTAGCAAATAATATAAATAACTGTTTTATAGGATGAATATTTGGTCTAAAAATAAGGACTTGCAGAATTTAAAACCAATCTGAGTCCGAGTTTCAAAACATTATGATATCACATAATATTTTCAAATGTTTGAAGTTCATACGGTTAAGGGTTCATTGAAGAAACAATTTAATTTTAAAAACTTCAAACAGGAACTAGTGGTTAAAATTAAAAGAAAAAGAAATTTAACAAATATAAAAAATGTAAAATAAACAAAAATAAAACAGATTATTAAACTACCACTTAACTCAAAATATGTGTAAAAATCAACTGTATCATGGTGAAACAATATTCCATAACGGGTTTCATTTCAAGAACGATAGAAAAGTCTATAAGATGAGCTATATTAATTTATAAATTTCTTTTTTTAATAACACATCTTATTTTTCAGAAATATTTATAGGACTTATAACATAAATAAATACAGTAAAATCCGGATAATCCGTGTATCCGGATATACCGAATAAATTTATATTCACGGAATTATTTTTATATACAGTAAAATCCAGAACAAAAATTCGTGTGATTTAGCATTTCGGATTAACGGGATTTTACTGTATTTGAATTCATTTTCACATCTTTGAAAATTTTAAACATTTATTTACAAATCTGCAAATATTTCAAGTAAAAACTAAATTATAGTAAATTACCAATTTGTAACTTAAATTTGTCAATGTGTAACTTATTAAACTCATGTTGCACACTGAAAAAGTTAAAAAAATACCCCGATATTTTAAATGGATTTTCTAGATTATTTGTGATATTTGGAGCTAAAATTAAATAAGGTTCGATTTTTACTTACAAAAACTTCACAGTAAAAAGACGAGATTAAGGGATTATATCAATATCGATAAAAATACTTCTTAAATTTATTTTTTTAATAAACGTATTCTCATACAGGGTATTAACAATACAAAGTTTTTTCACCAGATGAATCCATTATTTACTAACAAATTAGAAGAAACATAATGATTAATTATGAAAATTATTTTGTACTAGAAATCTTCATGTATGGGTTAATGTTTGTGACATCAGACATCGCTCAGAGGTTCCTCGCATCGTACATTAAGTAACGTTAAATTTGACATAACCGTTGCATTTAATTTACGTGGGACATATTACGGGGAAGTTTTGAAACCAGAGTGGAACTGTGAACGTTACATACAATTTTCGCAACATTTTTAATGTAAATTGAAATAATATTGTAAAATAATTTTAAATTTGTATTTATTGAAATAATTAATCTTATTAATAAATATTGTTTAGAAGACAAAAAACTCAATGATTAGAAATCAAATTAATTAAAAAAAACAAAATGCTTTTAATTAAACCATAATTCAACTATCATTAGAAGCAAAATCAGCAAATAATAATATTAATGTATCGTAAAAAAAACAAATATAAAATTTTAATTGACTCACCATCTTCATTCTTTGCATCTTTGTCCTCCACTATCATTTTTAAATAATATTTTTTATTATCCAATAAACGATCTCGAATATCTAAATTCGGAGATTGTAGCAATTCGTTTGTGTAATTTAGAGCGGCTCTATACATCCCAATCGATCCCAGACAATATGACAAATAATCAAGAACCGATTGTTCACTTAACGTACTCTCTCGATTGACTTTATTTAACCTGAAAAAGTTCAGCGATTCCTTAAACCATTTTGCAGCAACTGGATAGTTTTCCATGTTATAAGCGTGGATACCAATCTTGAAACAATCATCCGCACTCAATCTCACATTAGACTGATAATTCTGTATTCGCCCAACCACAAGATCACTAGTCTTTAACCGATACGTTTCTTGCAATCGTATCAACGCATCAATCGCTCCCTTTATATCTTCATTACTCGGCAAACGATCATTAAACTTTTCCACTGCTTCTAACAAACCATTCCGGAATTTATTATTGACAAAATCCTTCACCAAATCGAATTTATCTTTCCAATCATAGACGAATTTCCTGGCAAATAAATACGAATTAATCGGATTGGAAAAGTATTTTTCAACGGATTCTGAGTCTTGTAAATTATCTGTTGTGATATTATTCGATTTCAATTCTCTCGCAAACTCAATCAACTCATCCAATCGTTTCTCTTCATTCACAATATACTCTGACAACAAATTCCCCAACTCTTTTTCTGCTTCGAACACTTTCGATAAATCGACAAGCGCTGTGAACAACTCACAATAGCAACTGGAAAAACAAACTAAAAACGCGAAAACACAAACGAGAGTTTTGAACTCCATCAGCTAAAATACAAAAAAAACGGACGTGACACTAAATTATCGATTAACAAATTGACTAATTGGAAAAAGAATTTATATTTTCCGTGTTTTGTGTGCTTCACTGGCGAATCGCTCTTTAATTGTGCTTATATCATTAGAAAATTGGACAAATTTCAGTGTTTGGTTTGCGTAACGGGTGAGAAATTATCATAGTTTGTGTGCACACATATCGACAAAATCGAGAGATTTTATTCCCGAATTAATTTCCCTGGTGTAACACACGTTTTCCGTTTTGACGCTAATTAGATTATATTTTTTTGAAAATAAATTATTTTTTTTGGTATTTTTCTTTGAGAAAAATTATTTTAATTCAAAAAATTATTGTTTTGAAAAATCGTCAATTAATGAATGAATTAGTTAATTAGTAAAACAAATTTAATTTCAAACTTTTATTTTGAGTTTTATACGAATGATTAAATATTTTTCATTTCTAATATTAAATTAACGAATTCAGTTTTTATTTTATTATAATAATAAAATTATTTGAAATAAATAATAATAATAAATTTATTACATATGCAGAAGAAGAAATTGTCGATGGTATTTAGGGAAACAATTTGATAATTTTGATAATTAGTCATTCAATTACATCAACTACTTAAAAAATATCAGTAATGTTTATTCATCACATCTAATGCTGTTTGTCCACGTCATCAGTTTAAGCAAAATGATCGAATCAAATCCCGTTACCTTAAAATTCGTATTTATTTGTAAAATTTAAGTTAAGATTACTATATTTCTAACACTGCAATTTGAAAAAAAGTACCTTCGTAATTGCGTTTAGGCACCTATTAAATCATTTAGAGGCGTTATTTTTAACAAAAACTAAACTTTAATGTAGTTAAAGTTGTGTAAATCAATAACTTAATAAGAGTGCATCGTATTTCAAATTGATTTATTTATTATTTACAATACTCGACAAATGTTTTCGTTTTTCAATTTCATTTTATTTATATAACTGATCCATTTTCAACATAATATTTACGTTCCTTAAAAAAGTTGTACAGATTTATCTTTTATTCTTGAAAAAAAATAAGAAAGATAATACAAATTGTAGGGAAAAACTCAATTAACTGATAATTCAAGATTTCAGTAAAACTATCAATGAATTGGTCTTGGCTACAAAATGTGTTAAAATAAAGAAAATGATACAACTTTAGGTAAAATTTTATAATAAATAATAACAATCCAACTAACAGAAGATTAAAAAAACAAGGTAAAACCTTCTATCACAGGTAAAAATAATACAGGTTGATTAAGGGAAAATCAGTTAGAAATAATTAATAAAGTTGCTTAATTTACCGACGAATTTCACTCTGTTGATAATCAACAGATAAAATTGTTCTTATTTGTTCTTATTCTGATAGTTCAAATTAGTTGTCAGTTTACTAGATTTGTTTTCTTTAAATCTTTCAATATTTCTTTGGATCCTTTTGTTAGAAGGAGATAATAAATCTTGAGCACTATTTTCGGATAATCTTTATTGTGGATTTTTTACTGATGGTTAGTGGAAATTGTTGTTGCGTAAACTGAATTCCAAAAATTCAATTCCAATTTTAAACAATTTTTTTTATTTCGATTTATTTAATTTTTTATATCTTAATTATCATTTTATAATTATTATTTTATTGCGGAGAGGGTAAATTTTATTACTGTACTTGTTGACTTTATTACTTTTTTTCATTTTGTTTTCTTTTTAATCTTCTTTGATTTGATATTTTCGATTATTTTGTTTTAATCATGCTTAAATTTTATATGTTAAATTATATGTTTTTATTGAATTTTGATTCTATCGCAACAAATTGTTAATTTAAAAAATATGAACTTATCAAATTATTATTTTAATTATGTTCCCTTTAAATAAAAAAGAATACCAATTTCCATCTGGGTGAGAGAATCACCATTCAATATACAGCATCAATATATTTACACATTTAAACAATTTAAAATATTCCTCACATAAATAATGAGTAAATAGTAATGAAAGCTCATTATTATTTTTTAAACTTTTTATTTACACAACATTCGTACGGGGCTCATAAAAGTTATGACCAGATAATTGTATTACATTAAGATAAAATATCTATAAAAGAGATCAAATTAAGGCAGAATAAAATAAATAAGAAAAAAGATGAGATAAAAAGCTCCAACATAAATATTAAAAATCGTGTCAATTTTAGGAAAAAAGGTTATTTGATTTTTTTATTTTTTTATCAACTTTCGCACCTTTTCAATCGCAAGGTGGGAATCACGTCCGTAGGAATGGACAGCTGCCCTAATGTCATATGTTGTTTCGAGCCCGGCAGAACGGACTGCAGATCTCTTTTGAACAAGTCCGTTGAGACAGTCTGTTTAACTTGGCTTCTATGTAGAATGATTAATCATCGGATAGTTAAACTAATAAACTTTAAAATATTTGTTTGACTTCTTCAACTTTGGTTACTGTCGATTGCGTGTTGAGAACAACCAGTTTTGTAATAACTATAATAAATATTATTAGTCAAAATGTATTATCAACAAATAATATTTACTATTCTATGTTATTATAATATATGCTACTTATCAAAAACAGACAACATATGCTTTATCCATATTAACAATATCAATATGAGTTTTACAACATTTATTAATATCACAAGCGCATTAACTATTTGACATTTTTCTTGATCAATATATTTCTGAGTTCATACTAATTATTTTCAATAAATGAAAATCTGTTAATAAAAATTATTAATTATAAAGAATCCAATTGGTTTAAATTAAATCTAAACATTTTTAAAAAAGAACATATTAAAATTTTAAATTACATTCTAAAATAAATAGTACATTCAAAAATTATTTTAAATCTTTTTACTTTAAAATTAAATTATTTTTAATTAGTAGGAATCAAAGAAAATACCAATCATCCATCTGTGTAGGAGAGGCACAATCCGAATCAACATACAAGATGCACAATATCAACACACAATTTAAAACATTCCTCACAATCCGCAGGCAATATCTATTATTTATGCATTATATTAATTCTGTTTTCTTTTATTTTGTATTCTATGTATTAAGAACACCATTATGGGTTTACACAACTTTATTTTCATCTCAATTTGAATTGTCTTTGGAACAATTCTCAGAAAAACTATCATAATTTGATATCTCGCTAAATTGATAAATTTTTGTTTATGTCTTGTCAATAAACAATTATTCGAACAAATTTTCATTTTAAATGATTTTCAGAATTTATTTTAAAAGGTCTAATTTTATGATTTTGGTAATAATTTTATCAAAATATTAATTTAATTTTAAAAATGATTTTATTTAAAGAAAAAACATTAATTTAATCAATTTAAAAATTAGTTAAAAGTTGTTTACTTTATTTCAATTTTTGATAATAAAATTTGAAACTATTTAATATTTTAAAAGTTTTTAAATATTTTATGCTGTAATTTCAAATGCAAAATATTCTCGAATAACTATTCTTTGCGAACATTCGAAATATCAATTTCCATCTGGGTGGGAGAAACACATTTCCCAATACTAAACTCAACATACTAAATTTAAAATATTCCTCACACTATGACAATCTTAAAAGAAACAACTCAACAAAGTAATTTATAAAAAATAGTATATTACAGGCATATCAAACTCAGGCAACCCTGAGGACCACATGAGTAACAAGATTTGGTTACGAGGGTCGCACATAGTAGCTAATTTTACTTTTGTATTTTAACTGCAGTCATGAAAACAAGATATGAAATAAAAAATTGTAAAAAATAAAATTCTAAACAATAAACACTGTAATTCTAAAAAGTGTAAAGTAATAGCAATATATATTTGCAATGCGCAACAGCAACTAATACATTTAACAAAAATACAGCATTTCAAAATTAGAATTTATTTACTAACATTTTACACAATCATTTTTGTTTTTTGCCCTGAGACGTGACACCTTTTTGCGTTAATAATTGTTGGTATATCAGACTAAAACGACACGTAGTTCCTACTTTGTTCAAAAATGACAAGTAGTGATAAGTACTTTTGTTTGATTGTAACTCAATTTTGTTTTGTAACTCGGCAGCAGCACCATTATGTCTATCAACCATATTCGCAGCACCGTCCGTAGATAAACATAAAAACTCACACAAATCAAAGCCAGAACAATCACACAGAACATGATCGATTTTATCGAAAATGTTTTTTTTGACAATGTTATGCATGTTCACTAATTTAAACAGTTCTTCAAAATTTTAAATTCACTATCACAGGCTCTAATGAAGATTGCAAGTTGTACTATTCCACTGACGTCAACACACTTATCAATAGCTATACAAAAATGTTCAAATCTTGATGATCCAGCATTCAGCTGTCGTTTCAAATCAACTGAAATTTCAGTAATCCCATCAGTAGCAGTGCTCCAGGTTAGTGTTGAGTATGTGAATTAATTTTAATTTTAAAAAATCAATATTATGTATTTTTGTTTTAATTATGGGGTTAAATAAATCTTGTTTACCCTATTTATCTTATTAATTATATTATATAT
>MQRK01118570.1:0-19548 GCA_001938485.1 Girardia tigrina
TCACCTGCCGCTGCTTCATATTTTATTATGGCATCCGGAGTCATATATGGTGTTGCTAATAAGATTTTCCTCTCCTCTGAAAATCCCATTATTTTCGCATACCTGTTAAAGCTCGTTATTAATGCCTCAACTTTTGTTTCTGATCCATCAAAAATCTCCGGACCTCTGATGTTCGGAATTACGTGGTCGTGTGTCGCCATATTAAGAACACCAACATGGCTTTTCAAACTTTTATTTTCATTACAATCAGAATTGTCTTTTGGACAACTCTCTCTCGACGGCTTCACGAATTGCTCCGGAATCTACGGTGATATGTTTGCCTGAACGTGCATTGTCTCCGAAGTCAATGTCGCCTTCGTTGAAACTTTTGAACCAATTTTGTGAAGTACGATTTGAGACCACATTATCGCCTTCAACTTCGCATATCTTCTTTGTTGCTGCAGTTGCGTGTAAGCCCTGTTTCCAGTAATGACGTAAAAGAACACGAATTTCAAAATTTTCCATGATTTTTCTAAAAGTCCATAAAAATTAAATTAACGACTAATTAGAAGTTTGAATATATATTGTGGTAGAGCAGTTTTCAAGAGCTTTAAAAACACATAACACATGTATATAAAATATCTTTATTTGGTAAAAAGAAACAATTGAACAAAAAGACGTAGAAAATACGAAAAGATTTTTTGTTCACCCTAATACTATTAAACAGCGTTCATTATGTACTTAATTCCAAAGTAATAATCTTTTAATTGAATAATTTTGATTTAAAATTATCGTGGAAAAATGAAACATCAGTAATAAACTCAGTTTTTGTTAGCCGAAATATGTTATAATGTGGCAGAAAATATGCCCGAATAAGTCCTAAACAAACAGTCGATGAATGTCAGACATGACCCTCGCAAACAATTCGATCATTCGGTCGACATATTCGAATGAGGCGGCAGTCAAATATTTGACTATTTCCTTAAGATTCCTTAGGCTGCGTCTGCAACTGTTTCACATCTCTTTCTGTGGCTTCAATTTGAGATATCCCAAAAATTTCTGTCAAGAGTATATGAGCATTGATCACCGATAATAGTCGCCATCGCTTTCATTGAAAATAATTTTATTAAAGAATTAGATTTGTTGAAATGTTCGTAATTTGGAGTACAATATCTCCATTTTGATTATTCTATTCAATGAGTCGTCCATAGAATTCTGTTGATCTTGGATCAATACTCGTTATAATTATCTTTTCATTATTAATTTATTAAATATAATTTTGTATTCTTCTATTTTATTGAGTATGGTGAGGGTCGTTTTATAGGACCTTACAGATCTTCCTATTTTGTTTAGTCTTCGCTTTGTTATATATTTTCCCTCTTTCCAAAGAAAATATAGTAATAAACGGCAATCAGTATTTCTTCATTTCTTATTATTAATTGTTTCATAAATATAAAAATAGTGATGGAAAATTTTTTTCAAACACAAAAAACACTCCGTTGATTCTGAGGTGTTGCTGGGATGTTCGGACGCACCCGGGCTCATCTCGGAAGACAATCATCACCAAGTCAACCGATTCTCTGAAATATATTCCGAAAGAGCACCTTGAAAGAGTAGCAGCAAGGAATGGCCAGCAATTTGTGGACGTCCAATACTCCAATAGGACCAAACGCGTTGTCACTGAAGTTCATTTCGACCAGCTGCACGTGCACTCGCGTCATCCCCAGTGATAGCGCCTTCAGCACGCTCCCCTCTCTGATTAAAATATATAATTCCATAGAAGAGTCATCAATTTTGATTTTAATTTTCAATACGATTTTAATTTTTATTTAAATCTTTCATGACGTGATCGATATCGACAGAAGTGTGAGGAATGTTTTGAATTGTTTGTTGTTTTATATTGTGCATGTAGAATGTTGATTCGGATTGTGTCTCTCCTACCCAGATGGCTGTTTGGTATTTTCTTTGATTCTTACTAATTGAAAATAATTTAATTTAATTTTAAAGTAAAAAGATATAAAATAATTTTCGAATGTAATATTTAATTTTTAATGTAATTTAAAATTTAAATTTATTAATTTAATATGTACTTTTTAAAAAATCATATAAATATTTGAAAATGACGATAAGGAATTTTTAAAGAACAAAAAACTTTCGTCAGAATATATTGTTATTAATTTCGACCGATCAACCGTCATCATCAGACTAAATTAACAAGGTATACTCGCATTTATATATGAAGGAAATGTTTGTGTAATCATTATGTAATTTAAATCATGAAAATACTTTCTATAAGTTGAAACGGATTCAGGAACATAATCGCAGGGAAAGTGATAGCCATATTGCTCAACATAAGAAAAACTGCTTGAATAGTAAAGTTGATGTAAGTATTTTTAAGATTTTGTGTTCCTAATTTGATAATTACTGGAAAAGGGTTATGTGTGAATCATTATTGATCAAATCATTTGATCCTAAAATCAATGTCAAAATACCATCCTCTTCAACTTCATTGTTAATTTAGTCTGATGGTAACGGTTGATCCGTCGAAATTAATAACAATAAATTCTGACGAAAATTTTTGTTTTTTAAAAAAATGTTAAGATTTAATTTTAACCACCCACTCTGTTATCAATGATTATTATTATTATTAATAATGCGGCAGTGGTGTGACTGCGGCGGATTGGTGACGGTGGCGACTCTATTTGCAGAGGGGAAGAACAAAATAATATCTCACCCGGAAGGAGAGGAAATGAAATAGAGTCATTTTTTTGATTTTTAAAATTATTAAATTCCGTGCCCTATTAATAAATATTTTTAATTCATTGTAAAATTAACATAAATTTAGAAAAAAATGTCGAATAGTGTAAGCGGTTTAAATAATTGTTGTCATGAAAATTCTGCCTGTGATGTTAATAAATGTTTGAAAAATCATATTGATGTTGTTAATAAGAAGAATCCCATTTTTAATCGACTCAAAGCATGAAAAACTGCAGACAATTTTTTTTTAATAAAAACAATCAAAATCGTAAAATTTTTATTTATAAATCACAACAACGAAAAAATTCATGCCAATGTTGCTATGCAACAGTTAGATTAAAAAACTTTTTGAATCTGGAATTTTCCAGAATACAATCCCATCACAAGACTTACAATCTTAACAAAAGCTATATATATATATATATATATATATATATTAAAATTAAAAATTTAATTTTTAATCAGAAAAACGCTCATCACAATTTATTGTGGTTAATTTCGACTGATCAACCATCATCATTAGACTGAACTAACAATTATATATTCGCATTTATGTACTAAAGTAAAGACTATAATTATAATTATTAATTTGCGAACTCTGTCTTCATCATTATTGGAAGTATTTTTATGATTGAGAAATACGCAATGATTACATAAACATTTCTTTGGTATATAAATGTGAATATTTTCATTAGTCCAATTAAATAATTCGATTTGTTTAAATGTTCATAATTTTCTGATTGTTTTAATTCGTTGTTTAATTTCTGTTTTCCTTGTCTTGTTAAAAATTTATTATGCTTGTTAAAATATTCTGTAATAAATACTTTGGCTGTCCCAAAAGTCCTCAGGTGGCCTTTAAAAACACACTAATATTTTACCAAATTTAACCAAATTTGGACTGAATATTGTTCAGACTGTCATAAATACTATGTTAAAATTTCAAAGCATAAAATTAAAAAAAAGTAAAATTTTGTTTTATTAAAGTATTGAAATTTTTAAAGTGTAGCGAATTCAAATGAAGCAGTTTTTAACAATGGAACCAAATAAATGTTGCCAACGTTTTTTTGTTCTAACTCAAAATAAAAGAGGATTCTCTGCTTCAGAAATTCTTCAGCAACTTCAGCAGGCATGGGAAGACGCAAATCACGCAGCACTGAAAACTATTCAACAATGGTTGACTGATTTTAAAAAAGAAAAGCGGACGTCCTTCGACGGTTCATCAAGAAGTGGCAGGCCGTCATTAATAGACGATGAAAAAGAAAAAAAAAGTCAAAGAAGTGATTGATGAAGCTCCAAATGCGTCTTTGCGTTATATTGAAAATGAACTTTCTTTAGGCAAAAATACAGTCCACAAAATTTTGCGTAAAAAACTTCATTACAAAAAAGTTTGCTCTGTTTGGGTCCCTCACGAACTTTCTGCTGCTAATAAACAACAATGCATTAACACTGCAAAGCATATACGCCATGTAATTTCACAGATGGGTGATGAAGCATATTCCAACATAGCGATCGTAACCTTTACCTGCAACAAAAGTTTTAATGTAAAAGCACTGCCATATGGTACCAAGATTGATTTCAAGGCATATATGAACTTTGTTCAAGACACCGGTGAAAAATGGCGGAAACTTACATCTAACAGCATCAAGTTAAAGGAACTTAAGTGGTGGCATGATAATGCAAGACCTCATTCTAGCAAAGAAACAACTCTTTTTTGAAAGAAGAAAAATTGAAAAAAATTATCAATCGCCCTATAGTCCAGATTTTAATCTTTGTGACAGATTCTTGTTTTCAAAAATGAAGAAAAGTTTAAAAAATCATGTTTTCAAATCACATGAAGAAATTGAAGAAGTTTGTAAATTCTTTTTTTAATTCTTTATCAACAGAAACATTAAAAAATCAACTAGATAAACTTTTTAACTATTGTCAGTTGGTTATTGACAACAATGGTGAATATGTTGTTGCTTAAGAAATTTTTAAAATATTTTTTTTAAATAAATTTTTCAATTCGCTGCATCTAATATTTTTTGTTGGTTAATAATATTATTTTTTTGGTAACTTTCAAATTTTATGCTTTGAAATTTTAACACAGTATTTATGACAGTCTGAATAATATTCAGTCCAAATTTGGTTAAATTTGGTAAAATATTAGTGTGTTTTTAAAGGCCACCTGAGGACTTTTGGGACAGCCTAATACAAGCAAAATATTATTAAGAAAATATATATTAATATATTAAGAAAATATAAATTTATTAATTTTGACTGTAGATTTAACTTATTTTGCTATTTCAATACATTAAATGTTTTACAGCTAGCATTTATTTGTCAATTATCAATTAATTAACTATTAAAATTTGGACAACTACTTTTTTAAAACATTTTTTGAACGTCTTTTTGAACGTAAACTATTTACATTGCATTTAAAAATTTATTAAATATGAAATTTTTTATACAATTTAAGTATAAATATAATTTATTTCTTTCTGACAATGTCTTACTTGAACATATTCATGACATCTGTGTTATATTCAGGCTCGTCTTTGGTCAGCCGTCATCAATAACACAGCGGGTCTCATTCCTAGCCCAGAGCTCCAAGAGTGGCGGTCAGCAAGCTTAGCAATTGAACGTAGCAAACAGGAGACTGCTAACTGTGCTTGGTTTGGCAAAAAGAAAAGGCAAAGTAAAGATAAATACCGGGCAAAACATTCAGGGGTCTTTGATCAACTTGATTTGGTTACATATGAAGAAGTCGTAAGACTACCAGTTTTCAAAAGGAAAACATTGGTTTTACTTGGAGCTCATGGAGTTGGAAGGCGCCACATTAAAAACTGTCTTATACAAAGTGCCCCAGATAGATTTGCGTATCCTATACCTCGTACAGTTTATTTCTATTTTTATTGTGTTTGAATTATTTATATTTATATTTATATATTATATAAAAATTTTCATTTATTAATATTATTAAAGGATTTTTTTTGGAAATATAATTATGCTGAACAATGGTATACACAGAATTTCGATAGAGACATCAACAAATATCGGTCGGTTGTTCCTGACTTGGCTCAGTCTTGATATCGACTTAGTCTTACTTCAAGTGCTTAGTAAAAAAGTTTTAAGTGTTTTAAAATTCCTTTCAGATAAAAATTTTGACTCAAGGATAGTACTTTTGAAATCGTTATTTTAATTTGTTAACAATTAATAAAAGTAATTTGAAAATGCCTTTTTTTCATCCCTTTCTCAAATGAAACGTTTTCTCGTCTTTTTAGAGATACATCCTTTCGAGAATTATAGATATAAATTCCGCGACAAACTAATTGTAAGACTTATTGTGCAATTTCGACCAGTGTTACCAATCTATTGCCGATGCCGGTACAAATAAGGGGGTACTGGGTGCCCATCCAGGCTCAAAAATGAGTTACACACGATTTAAATTAAAATAAATTTTTGTTTGTTTCTTTCTTGTTGCAAAAGTGAACTATTTGGCATTGTATCATCAAGTTTGACGAAAGGGGAATCCTTTTCCATGACCTGAAAAAGTTCGGCATCATTGTTGGATGCTAATGAACAAAAACATGCAATAAAGTCAACAATTCACAACAAAACGTAATTGTTCGACGGCCTAGTCATAGTGGTATTCGTCATGTTTCTGTAAAAGCTGATATTTATTCTATTCAACTCCTTAAAATAATCAAACAATCGGTATTGGTCTTCTAGACATTGTTCAATTCTTCATCACGATAATGCTGTGCTACATGTCATCCAAATAACCTTGTGAAAATTGTAAGTAATGTGCTTAGAAACTCTGTTTCACCCAGCAGACCTTGGACCCACCCACTATTACTTATTTCAGTCTTTGAATAACTTCATGGAGGCCAGTTGTTCAAAACGAGAGAAGAGATAGAAAAAGTCTTGCTTGAGTCGCTTGTCCATCCACAGACTTCTTCCACGCCGGCCTAAACCAATTATTGCTGAAATACAATTATTTCGATTTGCTATACTATTTTTATATATTAACAATTCATTTGAATTTGCATTAAAATCAGACATTTCGTCATTAACAGCTTCATTTGTAACAGCTATTTTGGAATTTGAATAAATTATAATAGTGCGTATAGACTTGTTTACTTGCCAAGAATCCATTGTTACACCGCATGCTCGTCGATCCGTTTCGTTATTGAAAATATGGAAATGGTCTTTGACAACTACATTTAAATTCTTTCCACATGGAATTCTGAATATTAACTCATTTTCGAAGCATTTAGGTTGTCATGGTACAAGATGTCAAACAAAGAGATCCCACAGGAATGTTATTTTTGGTTTTAGTAAAGATGTACCAACAATTGTTATTTCAACACAGTCTATTATTCGAAGACTGTCTACTGTTGAAAGATAAAACTAGGTCTAAAAATTCAATCATTAGTCCATAAGGGACCGAAAATATTCTGGTCATTAGGCTTAGGGTATCCATTCGCACAGTTCAAAGTATGCTTGTTTCGAAGCGTATCGAAAATCCTACACATTAAATTATAAATCATCAAGTTCCGAAAGTGATAGATATTTAATTCTAGCTATTTTTACAATATAAACAATTTATAAACCATAAATCTAATTGTAAAAACTCATCATTATTTATTAGACACTTCAACCCATCAATAAACAATCAAAATCAATAAAGTAAAGCCGTTTCAAATCTTAAAATAAACTTTAAAAAATTTTTGCTACTATTATATTTGAAATAATTAAAATAAGTCCAAAAATCATTCCCTTCAAACTAACTTTTTATAAAACTAAAATTAAAACTAAGAAATACTGTAACATTTTTACAATGAAATCGAAATTTCGCAAAATGAAATTAAACTTTTGCAAAATGAATTTGTACTTTTACAAAAAGTTCAAAGTTTTTTTTTGGAGAGAATGATCGAATAAATAAAAAATCGAAAGACTCTCGAAAAGACGATTCGAAAAGTAAAGTTGGTACGGGGACACTTAATCCAGAGACAGTTAATAACGGTACAGTTAATCCCGGAACTTAATCCCGAGGACACTTTATACCGAAGTTGAATTCCATTTTGCAAAAATTCAATTTCATTGTAAAGATGCTTCAAATTATAATTTTTGAGAATTCGGAAACATTTTCAATAATCGATTTCTTAAAATAACTTTAACAACATTTATTTTTCAAAAATCTGAAAGCAAGTGTAAACGATTCAGCAACTTGTCATTCAACAAATAAAACGATTAAAACAATTAGCATATAAATTCAAAGATTATCATGAGGCAGAAAAGGAGACATGTAGACTGTTAATAAAATTAACAGCAAATATAAATATAAATTTAGCTTGAAATTCCGAAACATAAACCATTAAATTAGTTCGAAAAGTAATTCTTGAGCGACCCTAGACACTTATACCTGAGTTATTGACGATCGGACATCCATTCAGTATACATGTAAGCTGGACAACTGACATCAAGTCGTAAGATGATAACAATGGATAATCAATCAAAATAATAGCAAAAGTATTCTTATTTCAGATGTCACATCCGGAAATTGAATTTTTAATTTGTTCATGATTATTTTTATTTATAAACAATGTTGATAAAATTGAATATATAACTATTTTAGATACTACCAGACCTCCTCGCAAAGATGAAGTAAATGGCAAAAATTACTTCTTTGTAAGTCATGAAGAAATGATGCGAGATATCACTAACAATGAGTATCTCGAATATGGGACTCATGAAGAAGCAATGTATGGAACTAAACTTGATACCATACGCCACATTCATTCTGCAGGTCTTATCGCTATACTCGATGTCGAACCTCAAGCTTTAAGAGTCTTACGAACAGCTGAATTTTCCCCTTACGTTGTATTTATAGCTGCCCCATGTCTAGCTACAATGACCGATGTACACAATCTCAATGTAAGTTAAAATCATTAATATTTTATTAACAAATATTTTTAAACCTCATAAATTTATCTCAGTTTATTAACATCGTCTATTCAATTACGGCAGGGATGTCGATTTGGTAGCAGGGAGCGAGTTATACACCAAAGTAATTGAATAAAATCCCGTCGTGTTATACTTAATTTATATTCGAGTTGATGCTCTTCATTATTTCTATTAAAATAATGATTCTCAAAATAAACTAATAATAAGATTTACACAAGAAAATTAATATTTCATTCATATTCCAGAATCGCGATAGGAGAATGATTGTACATTGTATTGACTGCGGCCATTACATTTTGTGTAGGGCACAACTGAACTGTAAGTGGCGTCCTTCCAGTTTTTTAAAGAGTCTCATAACTAGAGTTATAACAGTTCATGAACTCAATCCTTAGTATCATTTGCAAAACAGAAGAAATAAATAAGAAACAAAATGGACTTTAAAACCTCCAAAGAATAACTCCAAAGAGTACGAGTCATCATTATTTACTACTTCTGAAAATAATGGTGAAAGTTTGATAAAGTCTCTCTGGATAACAGTCAATTTAACTGCTTTTCGTAAATGTCATGGTATTTATTTCATCTTTCATCTGACCTGTTTCAAAAGTTAAGGATATAAAATATGATCAAAACATAAAATGAGAAATTAAGGTGATGCAAAATTAGTGATCTTTTGACTAATTCTAAATTTCGTCCATGTATTCAGTGGAAGAGCATGATTGTTTCTGAAGGAATCTTCATTCCTTGTTGTTGAATGATTAAGGTCGACCAAGAGGAACAATAGGTGTCCGACATTATCAATGTTTCCATTTTATTCCGTTCTGTCAGATTCAGGCTATTTATACTTGACATTATCGTTTAACTCAACATTTTAGAGAGTAACGATAAACTAAGGACAGTGATAAATGGATTTTGCTGATTTCAATGAAAGACTTCTTGAATTTATTCATTAATATATTTGTTTGACTTATTCAGCAAAATTTTATACCTTATCCATAAGTTGCAGTCGCCTTGCAATAATGAACTATCTATTCGATTAGTGTCCGTTCGTATAATTGGCAATGGCAATGGCAAAATTCAAATTATTCAAAAAGATCAAAAAAATAAAAAGGAAAAAAAATGCATTGGACTCTTCAGACTCAAACATTGACTAGACAGAAAAACAATCACAAATTCAAGATATTATATATTATGTATTAAAAGACAAGCAATTTGAATTGAAAAAGACTACAAATATTTACATTAATAACAATAAGAAAATGAAAAATAATGAAGAAAAAACATTAAAGGATTTAAGAAAAAAGAAGGACATAATTATTACAAAATTTGATAAATGTAACGGCCTCGTCATAAATTCAGATAAATTCAGTAATTTAAGTTTAAAAGAAAATATTAAACCGTTACCAATGAAGAATGAAACAGAATTAAAGGATATATTAAAGCGTCTCCTTAAGAATAAAAGCATCGATCAGAAATTTGAAAGACATGTCAGGGTTTACAACCAGCTAAACAGTATGGTCTAACTAAAATACATAAAGCTGGTCATCCACTCCGCTCTGTTTTATCAATGATTGACACGGTTCAGTGCAGAGTCGCGAAGGTCCTTGATTCACTATTGAGTCCCTTGATCTCAAATGATTGCGAGATTAAGGATAGCATTGACTTAGAAGATTTCATTTTGAATCAGGTACCGAAATGTGATTCTGAGTGTATGATCTCATTTAATGTTTCCAGTTTTTTCACTAATGTACATATCGATGAAACCATTGATTTGTGTGAAAAAATATGGGATGACAACTCTAACTCTGTGAATAAAATAATGAACAAGCCGGCACTGAAAGAGCTTCTTAAATTTTGTGCCAAAAATGTACCTTTTCTTTTTGATGATGAATGGTACATTCAGGAAAACGGTGTCGCAATGGTTTCCCCATTAGCACCAACTTTTGCATCAATTTTTATGAAGTCACTTGATGATAAAATGAAAACATACCCTGGTGAAAAACCTGTTTTGTACAAGAGATATATAGATGATGTCTTTTTGGTTTTCAGTAATCAATCTCTCATAGAACATTCAACCTAACATTCATGAATGGTCTTCATCCGAATATTAAATTCCCCACAGAACGGTAATAATGGCAAAAATATTTTAATCAAAAATTTTAAGTTTTGAGATAACCTTACTTTGCCCATTCTGAATGTTAATTGATGGGTTGTAGTGTCTTATTAGTAGATAATATTAAATTCACCACAGAATTGGAAGTAGATAATAAATTTCCTTTTCTTAACATTCTTGTCACTAGGATGAATGTAGGCTATCAAACTGAATTATTCAGAAAGGCAATAGATACAGGTCTTTACACAACACCACAGAGTTTTTGTTTGGAAAAATATATAGAGAGGGTATGATAAAGGCCTTGTTCACAGAGTTTGGAATTTGTCATCCAGTTTTGAAATTGCAAATCAGGGTTTAAATATTCTTAGAGGGCGCTTGAGGAACAATATGTATACAAACAAGTAAATAGAACACAACATTAGGGGAAAATTAAAAGATTTTATACAGATACACGAGTTAAGAAACAATTAAAAGAAGAAAATACTGAAGAATGCAAATAAATCATTAAAATTCCATATTCTGAAGGATTTAGAGCGTTTTAGAAGAGTATTTGTAGAACAATAAGTAGTGCTAAAGTAGTCTCTGTCACATACAAACTTCAAAGTTTCCTCTCAAACAAATCGAAAACAGTTTGTGATTTGCAAGCTAAACTGGTATATCAATTTAATTGTCACGGGTGTCAAAACTCGTACATCGGAGAGACAAATCGTCATCTCAAAACCCAGATTAGTGAACACTCGCAAATGAGTCGATCGAGTAAGGTTCTTGATCATTGGTTATGTTGTAAGGATAGAACCTCAACCATTTCAAAAGATGAGTTTTCTGTTCTACAAAAGGGTTTTGATTTCCATTACGAACGACAGTTTTGTGAATCTCTACTAATAAGATACTACAACTCATCAATTAACATTCAGAATGGGCAAGAAAAAGTTATTTCAATACTTAAAATTTTTAATTAAAATATTTTTGCCATTATTACCCAATAATACTTTAATAAATTAAAATATATTTAAAAAATTATTCTAATTAAACTTAATATACATTTTAAAATTATATTATTAAAGCAATTAAAATATTGTACTACTCAAATATTTAAATACTAAATTCCGAATATTGCTGATGATGATGTATGTAAGCATCGAAACATGTCCAATAAATATATATATATATATATATATATATATATATATATATATTATATTACATATTTTCTACTTCTTCAACAGAAATTAAACTTTCATTTACGTAGATATCATTAATATAAGAGCCAGTATTTTCATGCATCCTGGTGTCAGAGTTCGGAATCCGGCTGATAGTTTCGGTCATTATAGTTGGTTCGATGTTTAAACCAAAGCACATTCTAGTTAAAGCATACTTCTTGTTATTAATGATACAAGATTGACAACACCACATCTCCTTGTGAACGTGAATCTGCATGTACACCTCTGATAAATCAAGCATTAAAAATAATCTGATATATCATTTCAAAACATATATTTACTTCTATATTTGTTATCTTTTCAATCTCTGTTTAAGGATGGAAGCTTGGAGAGGCTGTCGAGAGAGAGCGAGATGCTAGAGGTGCAATACGGACACTACTTTGATCTAAAGATAGTAAATAATGACATAGAAGACACCATTCGACAACTGAAGCGTTCAATTGATGAAGTTCAGTCCAGTGCTCAATGGGTCCCGGTAAACTGGGTCTACTGATGATAGCACGACATTTGAGTGATAAATTATATTATATGTGATTAACAGAATCTTAAAGCGCAACGCGTCTGACTACAAACTGCCTCTGTTGAATCTGTCATCAATGGGTGCAGACTTTCAGTAATGAAGATGTACAATTTACATTAACTGAATGTTAATTTATGTAGCGCTCGCTACTTGGACAGGCTACTGCATGCTACCGCATTTATTGGTATTTGGTTTGTTATGATCTCAGCATGTCTCGAAGTTTTATCTTTTATTGACTCTTCTTACATTTGAACATTAAATCGTTTGAAATAGTTTCTTCTTTTCCTATTTATTCGGCATTGAAAATATCCATGAGATAATTATCTGTAAAAAGTTGAAATGTTTTAACTTATTTTGTTAAATATTAGTTTCTAACTTATTTTTAATTATTAATTAATTTCAATTAAATTGTTTTGAATTAATTATATTTTTCTTAGTGATTAGTTTTCGTAAAATATTTTCAACCGAATTTATGATCATTTCGATGTTAATCTTTTCGAATGTCACATTATTTTCTTTTATCGGGAGGTCCATCCGAACTACATTCCATTTCCGGACGAAGGCTTTGAAAGGATCTCAGTTTGATCCCGTCGAGCACATTATTCTACTAAATAAATAGAAATTAAAACATTTTAATAACAATGGTATTGAATTGATAACCGATTTCGTTCAATGACATTCTGAATACAATATTGAAGCAATATAAGGCTTGTTTCACTTTACTGATCCTCAAATCAAAGCTTTGAAACTTATGCCTCATTTACAAGTTTTCAAAATTCAAAATTATTTACTTCCTCCGCGACTGAGCCCCCTGATAATCCTCGCTTTGCCGCAATGACGAGGTACTCTCTGGTTTTTGAGATATTAATCGATATTTTAGCCGAAACAAACTTTAATGATTAAAGAATAAAAAGTTTTTAGAATCACTAAAATATTAATTTTTATCATATATAAATAGAAAATAAATATCTTTCATTCTTTTAAACAGCGAATATGTTAACAAAAGGTTGTAGCGTTACAGTATCCTTTTCTTATATTCGTTCCTTGTGATTTATCCTGTCTGAAATGATTATAGATTTTAGCATATCTTTGTGAGAATAATTCAAAATTATTACTCAAATTTATCAGAGTTCATCAGATTTATATTCACCGGAGAATAATCTAGGGCGGCGGTTCAAACGAACAAGTTTGCGGGCAGAAGTATTCAAGGCGATTCACAACACAGCACAACCTAGACGCCACTATCACTTACAATCTCTTGCGAACTAGTTAGATGACCATTCAAGCGACGGGTTATCAAACTTTGGTGTACAAGCTGTGTTCCATATCAGTTCACTATGATTACTAGACACATCGAACCGCAGTTACTAACTTTTCCCACTTGCAGCCGGTTTCACACAATTAATTTAAATCATGTAATGATAATAAAAGTTTTTGGCGGCATTTGAATTTTAAGCGAAAAATTGAAATTCTTACTAAAGAAAATTTTTGGGTTTTGATCAGAAACGGGAATTAATATATCGTACACGATCAATATATCGTCCTTAATCAAGCAATGTCGAAGCTATTGTCAACAGCCTTTCGAGTTAAAACATTTTTGAAAGTAACTTATTTCTGGTATCACATCATTAATATTTATATCGTTTAGATTTATCATTCAGATTTATATCATTTATCATTTCAAATTATAACATTTATCATTTAACATTAATTATAATATCCACCAACATTTATCTTACTTAATAAAGGATTCTACTGATTAGAAAAATTTTGATAATCCCATTTCGAATTAAATATTTACTCGCAGAATTTTGCATCAAAATTTCAATAAAAAAATTAAAGATAATATTCAATTTAAAATAGCACTCGAATTAATTCACAGAATTTCGTCTGGAGATTTTATTATAAGATTCAATTTCGATTAAAAATAACATTCAATTTGAACTAATATACATTTATTTCGAAAGAAAAAATTTCATTAACGATTTTATTAGAAAGTTTTATTTGTTTAAATATTTCATTTTCAATGTCGTGATCGATTTCTGACTCGCTTCGCAGATTCGAACTACCAACTATATGTATCTCAGATCTTATTTAGATTTCTCCAAGAACGAGGGCGACGACGACGGCTGGGGCAAAGGCCTAATTAACTCGGATTTATAGCGAAGTTAATACTCAGGTACTCAGATTAATTACAATTAGATGAATAAGAAATAATTTTAATCGAATAAATTTATTCAGATTATCAAAAAATCAAAGAAATAACAAAATCAATTTACAACGCGGTCGATATCCGGAGGGCTGTTAAATAGTTCGCTAGTCGGTTATTCGTTAGTCGTTTCTCGCCAGTCGACGCGTCGGAAGGTTGAAGCGCCTGCTCGTAGGTTCAAACTCGAATTTTGGGTTCGTTCTATCGGTGCCTCTAGCTTCGTCTATTGGTCTTCTGTCTGATGTTATCGCCGCTTTTCACGGATGAGTTCTGCTTTGCGGTTGTTTTTCCTTCGAATTATTTCAATCAATTTAACGTTGCTTGATTTGTTCGTTCAAATTAACGTCGTTCAGCTATTCTAATTAAGGTTATCGCTAACAAAGTGTCGCCTTAATTGTGAAATGACTATTATTTTATACCGCAGATGGAATGTTCTGCTGTTTCTTTCTGTTTAATCGCCTTCTACCAACGAGAAATTCTACGATTTCTGTGATAGTGGTTTGTCCGTTGGAGCTACGTTTGTAATGCGCGTGCCCGTGTGCCTACGATTTTGAAAGTGAGTTTTTGATTTACTATAGGATTCTCTGATGGTATGTCAATTTCAGACATCTGGTGATTCACCGTGATTCATGGTGCTTAATCACACGACTGTTATTTTTGGAATTATGGTTGACTCATGGTAATTTTAATTAATTCTCTTTATATTTTTAATTAATTTTCTAATTTTTCAGAAGCCATATCTTCTTTCCGGAAGGTGTGACTCGAATGCGGACTTCGCTCCTGGATTCTACTCGGAGAGATCTATTCGGAGAGGGTCGGATGACCTTCTAAGTCTATATGGAAGCTCAGAACTTTGTTATTTTTCGCTTAATTATTAATTAACTTTTTATTCTTTCAGGGTTTATAATTCTTCTCCAGATGATGTGACCAACTGACGGGTTATTGCTACGGACTCTTCTATCAACACTCTATCTAGAGGTGAACGTTCGCTCGATTTCTTTTATCAAACGGGTTTTTATTCGTCTTTGTCTGGTTTTTCTTTATATTATGTTTCAGTCCTAATATAGTGTCCTCAATGTTCTGTCGGCCTACGAGGGTGCAGGGACGGCTTCGTGATCTACTCAGTTGCAACAATGCCGTTGATTCTTGTTTTGCTTTAAATATATAAAAATATATATAAATTGTGAGTCTTTCTTCTATTTTTTATATTTTCGTTGTACATCGTGATTTTTGGGTGTTGTATGCATTTTTTGTTGGTCTTTATTTTAAACGATTTTTAGTCATTCGCTATATTACTTTCCTGTTAATTTTTTTTAGTGTATGAGTATGATGTATTTTTATTTTTTATGTCAATTATTATTTTTTAGTTTTTATTCAAAGGACGAATGAGTTAACTTTTTTATTGTCGTGTCAACAACCTCCACGAGTGTTGAGTGTCTGTGTGATTAATTTTTTTAGGTGTCACTCGTGTTGTAAACGAGAAGAAACTAAATCAAATAATGTGGTCATTTACAACAATATATAAATTAATATAGCGAAGCTATAATAAAATTAAATTTAAAATAACCATAGAAATATTGATTTCCATGATCAATATCATTGTTTCAAAATAAAGTCGTAAAGAATATTTCCATTAGTTACTATCATTGAAACTGAAAAAAATACACTACTGAAAATGTAATTGAAAACTATGATTTACTGATGGTACGAACAATGTTTGGTCACTAATTTATTTTCATTCTATATCTGACTATCAATATCATTTATTTTTGACGACGATAACGTTTTATAGCCAACTACAATATTTCACTGCCAACAACTATATTTTATCCCAAACAATATCAAGCGGTGAATTTTTATACTATATACATTTGACGATCCCAAAAATTTCATTGACAGTTCCCTGTATCGGTTAGAGTTATAAAAATTATATTTTATTAACAATACAGTTATTTTTTATTTTACATTTGTTAGTTTTTTTATTTTATTTTTGACGTACTAAACAGGTTCACCGAACTGTACTCTCATTGAGTAATTTTGGCAGATCGGCTCTTGTTCTGTTCTACTTCCCTTATCTTATTAACCCATTAACACCGAACGGGAACATTCGTGCCCAGCTAATAAAAATGGCTGTAAAAGTAAAGACATTGCATTTAGCTACGTTTCGTTGATAAGGTGTGTACTCTGAAGGTTCAGAACACATACGGAACATGTTTTGTTTCTCTGTCACCAGGCATTATGAAAAATTATGAAAAATTATGAAAATTATGAAAAATTCATATTACATAATTATCGGCATTAAGGGGTTAAGGAGTTGATGTATTGCCCTCTTTCTATTGTGGGGTCTCTGTGGACAATGTGGTGTATGAAGTCTTCATACTTTGAATTATCCCCAAAGATCCACTGTATATCCACTCTGAGGCATTCTGAGAGGGCTTGCTTCTTTCTCCAACTGATCTTCTTTCCCATTGACATTGTTTCTCTCCACATACACCTTATAATGTTTGGTGTATCTGAGGTGTCCAACCTGCTATGATAGGCAAGTCTTCTGCTTGCAATGATATCCATGGGGAGCGGGAGTCTAATGTCGATAGTGTCCATCTGTATCCTCTCAGTCTTCTGCACTTTCATGATTGTGCGAGTACACAAATTATGAAAGGTAGTCAGCATCTTGATTGTTTTGTTACCTGTTCGCCAACTCTCACAACTGTAGTATACTACGGGAAGTATGCAAGAGCTGACAATCTTCTTCTTGTTCCGTAAAGAGAGTTTGGATCTCCTTAGAACCGCTTTGAGGTCCCTGATCTTCCTGATACCCTTTTGAATTCTTTCTCTTATCTCATCTTCAGCGGTGCCATTTGAAGAGATTGTGGAACCCAAATAGACGAATTTGGATACCCACTCAATACCAGTCTCAAGCTGGTGTCCGGCGGTGAGAACTTGGGTATCTCCGTTTAGGTTCATAACTTTGGTCTTATTGATATTGATCTTTAGTCCTAAATCTACAAATGAGTCATTCAGTAGAATAAGGTTTCTGATAAGATTGTTCCAGTCGGTGTCTATCAGACAGATATCGTTCGCGTAATCCAGTCTGTTGATCTCGAGGCAGCTTCCATCTTCAGTAGTCATCTTTGCTCCTCCTGAGAGACCATTCAATATCGCTCGTTTCAGGACTGTATCGAAGACGATATTGAATAGGAGCGGACCTAAAACACAACCTTGTCTAACTCCTTTGTTCATATTGAAGGTTTTATCCCCGATGGAACCTTTAAATCCCTCATGAAAGGCTTTGATAACTTCAAGCATTCTCCCCTTATCCCTAGTTTCTTTAAACAGCTCCAGAGAGACTCCCGGAGACGCTGTCGAATGCTTTCTCTAGATTTATAAAGATTACAAAAATGTGGATATTTTTGTATGTTGCATCTTCTTGTAGCTTTCTCAAGATGCTGATATGCTTGTTGCGTCCCTCTGCCTGTCCGGAATCCAAATCCAAATCCTGTCTAGTAGGAAAATACTTCTATATTTATTCGCGTCTTTACGATATCCTTTCCATTTGAAGAGAATAACCACTCTGGCCTCTCTCCAACTTGGTGGGAACTCTTCCACACCGTCCCATATATTCTTGAAGCATATTTCCAGTAGGGAGATAATATTCGTAAAAAAATTGAATATTGGAATTTTAATCAAAAATTAGTTTTCTATTAAATTAATTGACCAAAAACATTAATAACAATCGTTTGTTCTCTTTACCAGAAACCATCGTCAATGGGCCTAAAAGAAAAGCTGAAGTTCTTTCTGGTTCTCAGTTTAAAGTAGAGGCACGGTGTTTATTTTTAATTTTGTATTTTAATTATGTATTCTTAATTTAATTAATTTTGCAATCTGTCCACAATATTCAAAATTAAGGGGTCGTATCCCCACAAGTTCGACATGGGGGGACCGTGTTCTCTCAATATCAAAGTTGATCAAGTACAAAAGCACTTCTAACCATCCACTGGTCATGGATATGATTAAACCTATGTTTTTCAACTTGAAGAGCCGTGTTCCATCAATTAATTTAAAATATATTGCTGCAATCAAATCGAGCCAATATCGTACTGAAATGTCAAAATTGATCAAAAATTACATTCAACATGTGATATTAAATGAAATATTTAATAACATTGATTAAAAATGCTTGTTTAAATATTCACAAAATTGTAGTTTTTCAAATAAATGATTATTATTATTGGATTTTAATAAAACGTGGAATAAAACGATGGTAGAATAAAACGATTAAGATACTTTCCGAAGTTTTTAGTAACAGGCCATCAGAGAAGGAGAATAGTGAACTGCAGGACAATCAAATTGATATGATATACAAATCAGGATAGAACAAAGAAAAGTCAAAGGCCATTTTTATGAACAAACCAACGTTGAAAGAAGCATATAGTATTATATTCACGGTCAAGGAGCACTGCCAAGAAAGAATTTGTATAAATACGAACCGACTTTAATATCAGAATCAAGACCCGAGAAAGCGAGAAACAAACTGATCTTTCAATGTAATACGTCGAATATGCCAGTTCGACACAGGTGCTGACTTAAATGTAATCAGTCAAGAGTTGGTGGAGAAGATTTGTGAACGAAATCCAGATGTCAAAATTTATGATTTAAAAACCAAGATAACATGTGCAAATGGTACCAGTAGGGGGAAAATGGGCATTCGGTCCCCCCCCTGGCCGTAGCCATGGCAACGATATGGGTTATCGTGGTTACCATGGCAACCGACCCGATTACCATAGCAACGGTCGCGGTTACCATG
>MQRK01118589.1:0-16195 GCA_001938485.1 Girardia tigrina
TATATTAAATTTCTGAAAATCTATTTTAACATATTTATAACAATATTTTATGAAATGTAATTGTTTATCTAATAATTTTATAACATTCAAAAATTTTATTTTATGAACGTTCCCAACAACACCTATATTTTTACTTACTTTTAACAATTTTTACAGTTTAAAATTGTATGTTGTGACGTAATTACTGAACATATTAAATATATTCTAGCTGTATTTTTTGATAATAAAAAGTTTTTTACTAAGCACGACATTACACATTTCCAATTCGATTGTAATACATTTTGGAAAGGAATTATTATCAATTCAAAGAATGAAATCTGTTTGGACTATTCCCAAAATTTAACCTGCAAACTATTGAAAACTTTGATTTGTATAATAATTTAAGTTACAAAACAGATTGGTGTCTTTTTTAGAATAACTTAACACTAACAACAACGTTTTATAAGTTCAATGTGGTATACACTTGATCGCACCGTAGCTTGATTTAACTTTTGTTAAATTTCTTGTATGTTCTAAAATATTTCAAAACCCCTTGAGCCCATTTCGTAAGGCATTTCAACTAACACAACAACATTTTACTAGATCGTAGTTTGAATTACAGTTAAGTCTAGAGTTAGATTAAAGGTTCAACGACGTAAAACCAAATATTCAGGAATTTGATTTAGAAATATTGCTATTTAATGTTGATATTAACTGTCGAGAATATCTTATAATACAGAAATACCTGTCACCAATGAATCCCATGGTAGTCAAAGGGTTATTTGAGGATTTAGGCATCTCTGTGTAATTTTTAAGAGATTCTAGATTTTAAGATATTCTAGATTTTAAAGTTATGAATAGTTTGGTTTATGAATTTGTTTGGTAGGAAATTGGCGTGTGTTTTTAGTGAATGTTAAAAATAGACAAATTCTAGTCTAAGAAATGGCAACATTTCTATGACCGGGAAAAGACATTCAAACTTGATCATTTAGAGGAAGTAAAAGTCGCAACAAGGTTTCCGTAGGTGAACCTGCGGAAGGATCATTATTAGTTCTGATCAAAAAATAGATTATGGCGAAAAAGTAAACTAAATCGTGTTTACTAAAAATACAATGATATTGTATCGATCTGGAAAATTCGATATTGGAAAAAATAAGATTAGAATGAAAGAATAGACAAAACACTGTAATTTAGCTTTACTTCAAATCTATTTTTATATTTTTATTAATTATTACGAGAAAAAAAGATAAAGCAATTCTAGGACTCTAATCTTTTATGTCAGTTTCCGTAGGATATTTCATTAAGTAGTCGCAACTTAGTCTGTCATGGCATCTTTATAAAAATATAAGATAAAAATTAAAAAGATAGACTATGAAAACTAATTAACGTAATTATCGGTTGGAAACGAATCAGGACTATTCGGCGACGCTGTTTCGGCACCAGAATATTACAATTTTTCGGCGACGCTGTTTATTAGTTTTTAGATGGGGTGAGTTTATCAGTTCATTTCGATGCTGCTGAACCATTTTAAGAAACACATAATGTTTGGGAATTTGAGTTCGAGCAGATTCAGAAGCTCCTTAAATAACTCGCCCAAAAAGAATTATTGGTGTTAACGTATTATTTGGTAAATCGGATGGCATAGAAGATATTCTTTGTTGCACTTCTATTTGTGGCTTATTTGAAGCATGGGAATGGAAACTGTCTTAAATTCAATTAAATAATTTAATTTTTATGAATTTGATAAAAGTCAGTTTGTTTAAATATTTGTTGTTTCTAGCAGGATTGCAAATGTCTTATTTCCTTAATACTTTAGATGTTCAAACCTTCCAAACCCATTAATTAAAGTTATAATCAATGTGTTAAAATATATTCCATCACTAAAATATAATAATTTTTTAATCAAAATATTTAAAACCTATTTGGAAAGTGATTTAAAATATTTTAATAGTGGATTGTAATTTAAACATTTATCTATTCATAAATAAAATATTTAAAATGAATTAAAATATTTTAATAAGGAATTGTAATTTAAATTTGTTCCAACAATTTGAGGTGTAGAAATAGATTTTAGATTTATCAATCAAAAACAATGTCTAACTACGAAAGTTTTATGGATAAGAAAATTGGAAATCATATTAGTGGTTTTAATAATAATTATTATTAGTTAAATATTCATCAGAAAAAAATAAAATAAATTTTGAATATTAATTAAGAAAATGAAATATTATATAAAATATTTTGAAATATAAATAAATAATTTTTTTGAATATGATCAGTAAAGATAATTCGATATATTTTACGATTATTTTGATCGAAAACGTGAATAAATCTTACTCGAAATTTTATGATCTGGATCCAATTTCAGTATGGTATAAAAAGATCATGTTTCTGTGTAATAAAAAAACAGTTTAAAATTATAATTGGAAATTTCGATAAAGATTTTAATGATAGAAAATTAAAGAAGAAAGTGTTACAATTTATCAAAGATTCAGATGAACAATAAATACGATTGTTTTAAGTTTTGTCAAGAATTTTAAATTAGGTTATTTATTCATAAGAAAACAATAGAACAAAATTTGTATATTATTCCATATTGTATCAATGACGGATTTAAATAATATTATGTCGCTCAAAGCAGTTTTCATTGTTAGATTTAATGGGTATCATTATTATTTCCAATAATTATTGGATTATGTTCATAAATTATATGTAATATTCATTATCTCAAATGACTGCTGACATTTCTGTTATTAGTATCGGTTTATATATGACGGTATAATAATAATAATAATAATAATAATAATAAATCTAGAAAAGAATCTTTGGAATAAGATTCCATGGCTGTGTCGCTCTTGTGAGGAATATTTAAAATTTGGTATGTTTAATTTTGTATGTTGAGTTTAGTATTTGGAAATGTGTTTCTCCCACCCAGATGGAAAATTAATATTTTGGATGTTCACGATGAATAATTATTCGAGCATAGTTTGCATTTTAAATATCAACATAAGATATTAAAAAAACTTTTAAAATATTAAATCGTTTCAAATTTTTCTGTCAGTGATAAAAGAACATTTTATATTAATGAAGAATTCAACATATGTTAATAACATAAAAAATCAAAACTAAAAAACAAATGATCCATGCTTTATCATTTAACTTGAACATTGACTTAAAATATTTTTAATATAATAAAATTAAAAGTCTAATGGGACAAAGGAAACTGAAAGTATCTCTAATAAATTAAATTTAAAATTAAGGTTTTCAATATGACTGATAAAAAATATCTCACTTTAGATGTTGTTCTGGTGGAGGCTGGTAATAAGGACATGCTTTGATTGTGGATGAGTCTTCTCGCTTGAAGTACGAAATTGAGTCTGATTCAGAAGAGATATAGTTTGTTTGTTGTTTGTTGGATAGTATGAATGATTGTCCTGATCATGAATGATCAGAAGAGGGGAGGATGTTTTTTGATTAAAAAAAATAAAATATCCAAATGGATAATTAAAATAAATAATTAGTTAATTTAAAACATTAAAACACCAATAAAATAATCATTAAAAAATTAATGAAAATTTGTTTTACCGTTTCAAATACAAAGTCGAAGGAAATGCAGTTTTCTAAAAATTCTAATATTTTTTGAGCGATTTTGAGCGATATGTTTTGTGAAAAAGTTAAATTGAATTATAATTTATTAGATGATTGCGATGGAGGAAAGATAATTCTATTGATTAATCCAACCAGTTCTCGATTTACGTGTAAAAAGTTGATTTGGCTGAAGAAAAGTGTTTATTCAAGAAGATTGTTTACACTGAGATATGTAGATTTGTTTGAAGAGTACCGATGTGCCCAGTCAAATATTATTGTGCGCATTGACGTCGTGATGCGCCTGAAGGAGACAAAGAACTTATATTAAGACAATCAAAAGAGTCCGTACACCCATTTGTAACAAATTTTATTTCAAAAAGTGTGATGCTCGTCAACAGACAACATTTGAGTGAGGTTACAGAGATTGGGTCTCAAATCGCCGATAAACCATGTGAGATAATTTTTTATTTGTCCCTACGACCCTCAGTCCACCTCACAACCCAGAGGCGCTGCAATCACGTTAGTTCTGCGCCCACTCTCGCACCAAATGTGATTGACGAATTTCATATATTATATTTTCAAATATCCTGAAACTTCAAGAAAATTGGATGTTTATTATTGTAACTTATTCTCCCTTACATTCTTCTGTATCATTCTTCTTGTTCTAGAGACTCAAATTAAGTTTTGAATTAATTGAATTCTTCACTTTCTGTTTTGCTATATTTTGTAATTGAAACATCTCCGTGAAAGCTCATGTCGATCGCAGATATGCTTATTGAGAATAGGTGTACCTAAACAACATGATGGTTTATAATGCTGATATTTATCTGCCCGAATCCGAAAATCGGTCAAGTGTTAAACGACAAAATATTTCTCATAACATTTATTTTACCAATTACAAAGTTCGGTTGATGTTGTTGTTTTACTTTAATTTTGATTAATCTTATAATCTTTCCCATGAATCTTTGAGTATGACTTTTGAATTCAAGAAGCTGCACCTCGAGCTTTTATATATTATGCACAGCTATTCTGTCGCATGTATAACATGATATTTGAAATAAACTAAATTTAATATAAAGGCTTCCTTTAAAAACAGATTTTATCAAATGATTCTCCCAGATGAACTTGTTAAACATATTGTAGTATGAGTTTCTCCAACCGTTTTTTACTTTTGACTTTACACCATGTGAGATATTTTAAAATCTCGATTTTTAATAATAAAAAAATATCTTGAAGTTAATATCTTGACTTAATATTTATATACTAAAATCGTTATGTCGAAAATTAAGAAAATTAATCAACGGGTTCTAAAAAAATAAATGAACAACAAAAAATATTTTTGTTTTAATATTCAAAGCGTGGAGTGATTTTATCGACATAATAAAATTTGGAACCGCTTTTTCTTGTCGTATTAAATTTTCAAAAGAGAAGCTATTTTATTGATGACCGCCACGTTAGACGACAATGAACTGGCCGGGATCGGCGCTCACAGACCATATCTTTCATATGGTTTGTATCTTTTGATTTCTTACCACTCATGTGATTTGTCTTTCTTTTATTAGTCTTTAGTTCGCGCAGCGGGGTGATGGTTTTTTTGGGTAGTGTAATAATCTTACTTTCCTTTTTGTTAGTGATTTTGGTTTCGAGATGTTTGACTCGTGATATGGTCATTTATTGTGTGATATGTTTATTTACCTATTTTTATTATTTACTTATTTATTTGTTTTATTTATTTCGCGATATAGTTATTATCCATCGTGACGTAAGAATATTTTACAGAAAGATTGAAGGAGAAGGCAAGATAAATTATCATTATATGATTATTATAAACCAGAAAAAGAAAAGAAAAGAATAATCTTAAAGATTGTTAAATTGTAAAAATTCAAAAAATTTAAATTTAAAATGACAATCAATAAAAAAAATTGTTGTCAATCAGAAATATTATTACCTGCTTAATTGTTGACGTCCAAATTACTGACATTTATTATTTCACAAAATTATTATATTCAACAAAAATCTAAAGATTTTCATACCGCTCAGAATTCTGGTTATATTGTTTACCAGATTACGAAAACTGAAGACATATATATCAATTAGAATACTATTCTTATATCCGACGAAAACAAAGACATCCATATCGTTCTGAATTTTGGTGTTAAATATTTAACAGTTGTGAGTAACTATTATATGAATTAAAAGTTCAGAGTTTTCGTGAGACTCATATAATTATTCACTTGTTAATTTGTTATCAAACTACTTTTAACTAGGTTCACAAAATAATACATAATTTTGGTTAGCCTAGTTCTTTTCTTAAAAATAGTTAAAATAACGGGTTTGCGTTCTTGAAAGTAGAGGAACGAATCTGTTATTTTACACTTATCAATGATCCTATTTAAATTCTTTTCAATAGGAACTATAAATTTTAAACTGATATATGTCTAATGTTTAAAAAAGGTTTAAAAGGTTTATGTTTAAAAACTGGATACACAGATAATAAAGACTGAAACATTGGATTATCCTGTTTATTTGAATGTTCGCATGATCTATAGATTCTTAGATCATCAGAAGAAAAACAACTGCGAAAGCATTTGCCAAGAATGTTTTCGTTAATCAAGAATAAAGGTCAGAGAATCGAAGACGATCAGATATCGTCCTAGTTCTGACCATAAACTATGCCAACTGACAGTTCGCGAAGGTAATTCAAATCTCCTTGCGAGAAGTCACCGGAAAACTTAAGTTTATGGGTTCCTGCGGAAGTATGGTTGCAAAGCTGAAACTTAAGCTTGGATATTACCATCGAAAGTTTATAGGTCAACCACCTCAAGAGATATGTCGTCAACACTAAGGTCGTACGATCAGTAAAGTTATCCAGAGTCATCAAAAAACTGCATTTGATCTAATAAATCCGCCGCTTCGTGAGTCACGGCATTCTGTTAAATATAAACTCTAGAATAACACAGTAATCATGTGGCAAAAAGATTAAATATCTAATTTAATTTAATTTATAATTTAATTTAGAGTACTAGTCTCTGCACTTACACACACGTGGCTTAATTTTTGAAATAAGTATATAAATACTGAGAGGATCAACCAATTTAAGTTTCAGCTTTGCGACCATACTTCCCCCGGAACTCATAAACTTAAGTTTTCCGGTGACTTCTCGCAAGGACATTTGAATTACCTTCGCGAACTTTCAGTTGACATAGTTTATGGTCAGAACTAGAACGATATCTGATCGTCTTCGATTCTCTGACCTTCGTTCTTGATTAACGAAAATATTCTTGGCAAATGCTTTTACAGTTGTTTGACAGCTGATGATATAAGAATTTCACCTCTAGTACCAGCATACATATGTCCCGGCATCTTTTAATCATTACTTCAGTTTCGAAAACCAACAAAATAAAACCGAAGTCCTGTTTTATTATTCCATGCAACAATATACAAGCATAAGCCTGCTTTAAGCATTCTAAAATTTTCAAAGTAAACTTGTCGGTCATCCTCAACACCCACTTAAGAGCATCAAAGGTATACTCGACGTCGAAGGAGATTTCAAACCATTTTTTTCTCAATTTCAACTACAAGCTTTTTAACTACAACTTTAATATACGCTATTCGAGCTGGAATTTCAACGGCTGCTGGCACCAGACTTGTCCTCCAATTGATAATCGATAAAGTATTTAAAATGTTTTCATTGCAATTATGAAACCACTATGGTCAATATTGTTAATTTTTTATTCATAAGGTCATTCATTATGTCCTTCACATTTATTTCCATCTCACTGGAAAAATATTTTTTCTTTCTCCCGAAACTTTTAGATGTATTTTTATGACGTTTTCTAGTTAGTTTTTGTGAAATTTGAAAATATAAATGGAATTGTAGATACACAGAAGAAATTAGACGGTCGTCATACTGATTCAGACTACAAAATGTATTATTTAATACAAGCGCCATTCATTAGGTTAATTATTCATTTAAAGCTTTTCAATAGATAAATACTTAAGCAATATTTGGCGACACCAATAGAGTTCAGATAATCTGAACTCTATAAAAACATAAATCTTATCACTCTTTGATCTTTTGTTAATTGAAATAATGAACCTTAGAATATACATCATTTCTGATATGTATTTATATAAAATAGTAAATGGATATATCCAAACATTCTTAACCGAGTTAAACATTCTACCGAATTAGGATTCGCATTCAAACAGGATGTTTCGTTTATAATATATGTAAGTATTACGGTGGTATTTAAAATAAAGGAAATTTTTTGAATTTTTATCGTGATTCCCTCTTGTTTTATTTCTTAGTTTATAATAAAACTGTGAAAATTTCACTTTTTTTCATCAATTTTTAGCGGTCGCTACCACCAAACAAAGTTAAATTTACCATGGTCATTTTGAATCCTAAGACAAAAATACGAAGAAATAGTAGCTTTATTAACAATTACAAGATGATCTAAACAAAAATATAGGAAAACTTTAGAAAAAGAAAGAAGAATGTCATCTTCAGAGATTTTGCATCACTGCCTCTATGTGGACTTCTTTTTGTCAGAAAATTTCCGCCGATGTCCTTTGACAGCTAACAACAGATATTTCTTCTGTTCCTCATCTTTAGTGTGCTGTTTGTTGAATTTTTGAATCAATGATACACCATGTTCAGTGATATCGTTGCTAGTTGACAACTAGCATCTTATACTGTTGACAACTGATCTTCCGAAGCTGTATGGTTCATCCGTTCCCAACCTATTCATTTCTTTTTTCAAAAATTCGGAAGAAAGTCCTGTGATGGTGAAGAATCTGTGAATATTTAAGGAGGTAAAATCTTCCAATCCTTTTTACATACTATGACAACATCTACCGATGCTCGATACAGTCGTTAGTCTTTGCCAACGGTGTCCAAGAGGCGAATCATCTTGCATTTAGTCTCTGCTGAATTTTTATTGTCGAAAAACGAAAGCATGACTAATTCTTCTGATAAATACCAAAGGAGGCCAAGTATTAAATTCTTTACAGCAACACGGGAATTAGTTACATTTTCTTGTTTATACTTGACAAGTTCTTTAGCAAGGTGCAGATCAAGTCGAGGAGGAGAAATCGCTGCAGGACCTGTGAACCAAGTCTTCAGATAAATTCGCATTACAAAGTTACAAATGTTCCAAATGTCAGTCTCTTTTTTTTGGTTAACACAAATTGTCATCGAAACATCAAGATCTTTAGACAACAGATCACTTTGCCATCCATCTCGCCCGATAAGCCCGGTAGGGGTCCTGAATGAGATCACTATTGTCAGGAGTCCTACTAAGCATATGATTGTCAGATTTAGGAGTTCCTGATATTCGTCCTGCGTTTGATACGGAAGTACTTAATTCATACAAAAAGTAATTGTTTCATCGACAATATCAGCAGATGCATTTGAATACGTTTCATTGCACACCACTGTTTGATAATCTTTCTGATTGATTGAGGGTTACCTTCTCTGGAATCCCTTGAAAATCGAAATGTTGGGATTGTGTGACACGCCAATTGAATGAAGAACAACAACATCCAAAATGATTTCCTGAATGTCATGGCGACATGTTAATAAAGCATATTTTTCCCCAAATTTTGCTGAAGAAGGGTACATGCCTCCTTTCGATTGCCTGTGTTTACTGAAGTCGTGTCAAATCCCATGCATTTGGCATGATTACTAATGCTCCCCGTCACAAAAGGTTCTTGAATTGCGGAAGCAGCTGCTTTTCCTGTACCTGACGGAAGTTTTGGTATACCAAAACATTGATTCACATTTCCTTCTGATACTATGATTGGAAGACTTTCAAGGGTTTCTTTCCCAGTTACAACTTAAACCATTTCCGCATCCCAATGAATGGTCAAAAACACGTGTGGCTTAAAATATCTTGCCACTTTTTCTGCTTTCTTTTGTCGTACTTTCATTCTTTCTCTACGAATGGAATAAGGATATAATGTTGAACGTAGATGGATCCTGATTTAGTCTCTGGACCAGCAGTCAACACAAGTGCTGTTATACGATTGCTTAGTTTCGCCATGTCTAGACATGAAGGGCGAGTTTTTCGTCAAAATAGGTTCTTTCTGCCCCATTTTAGTCAAGTCGCATCTAATGTTGTTGGGTTAACATCGATAGCACGCCGAGCTGGAAAGTTTTCGTTACTCTCTTTGGTAGCAGGTGACTCTTCCACTTCACTTTCAGATGAGGAATTAGTAAAGACAAAAAATTGCCGGGAATAGTTTTTGTAACAAATGTAAATAATCGATTCGTTAAATAATCGAAAATCGAACAAAATAAACACCATCCTAATATATATATATATATATATATATGAATTCATAAATAACAAAATAATAAATTTATTATAAACAAAATTTAAACAGATTTTCTACTTACTCATTCTCGATGACAATGAATGATTATGTGAAAATTTGATCGAAAAAACTTTTTACGGTCCCAAAATGAGAAAAAACTGAAAATTCGGAGTTAATTGAAAAGATCTACTTATAAATTATAAGTAGTTTATTTTAATTTTTATTGTTTTTTTAATTATTTTTTTAATTAAAACTTTGTTGGCAAATAAGAGTTCTGTCTGCATAAAGAATGGATATAAAAATTATTTTTTTTGATTTATTAGTTTAAGAAGTGTAAGGTACATAATAAATTATATGAATATTTTGGATAAAGAAAAACCTGTGAAACATCAGCTAGATATATATAAGCCAGAAAGTTCATTTATCAATGGAAAATAATTTTAGATTTATAGATTGAATTCAAGTTAAGAAAAAAATATGTCCTTGAAATTAAAATGTAAAATTATGTATAGTTGTACGAACTTTCTAGTATAGCAGAGGTGTCGACAATGCGCGATAGCCAAAGAAGTATGAAATATTGCAAATTCATTATTAATAATTGTCAATATTTTTGGTTAATGTGTTTAAATAAATTAAAAAATATCGGTTAGAAAGAGTCGCGATAAATCTACATGTAAGGCTGAACTCAAGCATTGTACTTCGTACCTATTCATATTGTGCTTCCAATAATGATGATAGCTATCGTTAGTCTTTGGTAATAAGATTAATTCAATTATACTATCAGAACAAAGAAAAATTATTAAAAATATTTTCGTCTTATGCAATATATTTTTTAAATATATTAAACAATATAAAGACTTAACAAAATTTATATAAACATACATCAATATTCATCAACTGAAATATACTTTAGAATTGTTGTTGACAATAAAATATCCTACCCTTTTTTATCATTTAAAGAGGACATTAACTTAAAATATTCAGTGATAAATAAGACATAACTCAGAATTGACAGACAATTGATAGGATTTTAGGAAAATCGAACTTAAAATTAAAAATTTTATTAACCATTTACACACTAAATAGATTTCTAAAAGTAACTGGCAGTTAAATAGCGCATATCGGATTGCATGAGACTACCACATGTGTACCTAACTCCTTTCCAGTATTCAGTTTGGGACTTTATAGGAGGCCTGGGACTCTGATCATGCTTAAAAAGCACTCCTCCTAATGCAGAGATTTACATGCTTCTGTTCCGTCGGTTAACCGATTTCATCGAAACACCGCTCATCAAGATTGATTCGTCAAGAATCGTTACGATACTATCCTTCCCTCGACTGCGAGGTCACTACTCCCCACAGTTTTCACATCCAGATTAGAAAGCTAGGGCCTGGTAAGTGGATTGCAAGCCCACTGGTACTCCAGTAATCTGTCCGCACAGATATCAGCTAGCTTATCAGACACTTTAGCTTAGAGATGGAGTCAAACCCATTCTATTTTTCCAGCCACACTACGTGGAAGTATGTCTGTCTGACTTGCACAGTTGATCCCTGAAACCACCACATGTAACACATCAGTCACACTCAATGCATGTAATTACTCTCGTTAAAATCTTTGATTTTCTATTTGTTGAATTTATTGCAGTGGGGCGTGAAGGGTTAATAACCAGTAAATACTTAAAACTATTTATCAGATTGAGACTAAGTGAGTGTAGAATGAACCTGAAAACGGGGGCAAATACTGTCAAAACCGGAGATGGAGCCGGGAACCGTAATAATTGCTCTGGTGAATCAAGCGGAGAGGAAATGTAGATGGAAAAATTAATTTACCGGATTCAGAAGGCATTTCACAAATCGAACCGAGGCCACCATCTTGCCAGCAAGCGATTTCGTAACGGAAACTACGGCACGCCAGGTTAATTAAGGTGTGACAGAATAAGTGCTTATTAAATGAATAAAAATACGATTCTGATTGCACGATTTACAGAATAATGTAGTAAAAATTTATTAACAGAACGATTTTTCTTTGTTATTCGATTTTTTTTCACCTTTTTGAATTTGTATTTTAGCGTATTCAAATAAATTGTTTTCTTTATTCTATTTTTTTATGTAAATAATAGGAATATTTAAAGCTTTCATCGTATGATGAGAAAAAAAAATATTTCTATGATTATAAAAATTAACGATTTGTAAATAACATAAATGATTTTTCTTCTTGTTATTTTATGTGATTTAGGAAATCACTAAACAGATAAATCTAAGTTATTTATTTTTCTTAATTCAGAGATCAGTCGGAAAAAGTTGTGTATATAGAGAAATATAATCATTCTGTTCTTCCTCTTCCAATCAAGTCAAGTTTGGAAATCAGTAAAACAAAATTTTCTGGTCATTTTCATCCCCAGTTTCACGGATCCACAGTTATTCGACTAGCGAAAATTCCATCAAATTCAATCAGATGAGGCCCTTCTAATTTGAGTTTTATATTTCAATGCTTGAAGTGATTATCTTTCATTTTGTAAATTTTTTTCTGAGTTTAGTTAAACAAAATTTAGAGGACTTTTTATAGATTACTTTTGAGTTACGATTGATTTTGATGTGTTGATTATTCTTTCAAATTTTTAACTTGTTAATTAAGATTTTTTTATTATTTGCCGTGACTTGTCAACCGATATCCGTTGAGAAGCAATGTGGATTGGAGTTTGGAATTTTTTTAAGATATCAATACACGATTTTCATATTATTCACAATTGTTTTAGATAGAAAAATATAATTCTCATTAAAGGTTCAAATTTTTAACCTTTTATTTTTATTTAAATAAACGTATTGAATATGATTTTTTTTGTTTGGATAGGGTAACGAAAATCCCGTTCAAATTCCACGAGACAATTGAGACAATCTTTTATGTTACTTAGGACATTTTTTTCAATAATTTAATACTTTCAAATGTCAAGTAATTGTAAGGTTGACAAAGACTTATTGATCTAGAAATTCAAAGATTTCACCATTGTGAGGAATATTTTAAATTTGGTATGTTGAATTTCGTATGTTGAGTTTAGTATTTGGAAATGTGTTTCTCCCACCCAGATTGAAAATTGGTATTTTGGATATTCGCGATGAATAATTATTCGAGTATTAATTTGCATTTTAAAGTACAACATAAGTTATTAAAAAAACTTTCAAAATATGAAATCACTTTAAATTTGAATATTTAAAATTTTAATAAAGTAAATAATTTTTAACTTATTTTACAATTGATTAAATAAATGTTTTTTAAATAAAATTATTTTTAAAATTAATTTTTAGATAAAATTATTAACAAAATTATAAAAGTAGAATTTTTAAAATAAAATCAGAAAATCCTTAAAAATGGAAATTTGTTCAAAGAATATTAACGAGACATGAACAAAAATTTATCAATTTAGCGAGATGTCAAATTATGAAAGGTTGGCTGAGAATTGTTTAAAGACAATTCAAACTGTTATGAAAATAAATGTGTAAAGACTCATATTGGTGTTCTTAATAACCCGTATATCTTTCATATAGTTTATCTCTTTTAGAAATAGTAATATATGCAAAATACGAGTGAAGTCAATGGTTATTATATTTATGTCAATAAACAGTGGTGCAACCAGGATTTTGTCTTGGGGGAGCTGAATAAAGAAATATGATAGAAAAGAAAAATAATAAAAAACTATTTATTTGCTTTATTAAAATAAGAATTTATATAGGTATTAGATACCATAATTATTTATTATTTACAGTTTTCATTTTTGTGGTTGTTTTTCCTTTTCAGCTATCACTTCTTCAGATGTTACTTTAATTTTCCAATGGATTCAGAGCTGCTAATCCATTTAGTCAAGTTTCGCCAGTTGTGCTCCTTAAATATGTTTTAATTCGTGGAAGACGTTCACAAAATACTGTACCATGCTGGTAGTAAAAAGGTTTATAAGTATTTGAAAGATGATGTTGATATAGTTAATACAAGAGAGATAATTAAGGAAATTGTAAAATGTTGCATAAACTGTCAAAATAGAAAGACTTTAACAACGAAAACGAAAGAAATTTATATTAAATAATTCGCTGATGAACCATTTCAAAAGCTGCATATGGATTTTTGAGGACCATTTAAAAGGACTTTAAATTGATATCAATATATATTAGCATAATCGATCAATTTAGCAAGTGTATTATTCTGAATGCTGTAATTCATCAAGATGAGAAAACTGCACGGAAGGTACAACGGAAGGGCAGATGGATTTGGAAATGCGGACCACCAAAAGAGGTCCATGTAGATAGAAGTAAGGCATTCGAATCGAAACTCTTTAAAACCACACTGAAGAAATTTAAAGTAGAAGAAATTTACTATATTCCTTATCATCACAATACCATTAGCATCATTGAAAGACAATTTAGAACAATTAGAGATGCTATGAACATAAGGATAAAAGATCAAACCCACAAAGATTGGACGGAAATTTTGCAAGTAGAATTTATGATGAATAGCACAATTCAAGCTACCACAGGTATTTCATCAGCAATAATGATATTTTATAGAAAGCTAAGACATTGGTGGAAAGATACCAAGAAACAGAGTTGTGTTGAGAAAGAAAAGAGCGTAAATACAATAAGACAAAACGAATATTTAATACTGGGGATAAACTGTTAATAAAGAAAGATAATGCTCCATGGGAAGAAGATTGATATATGGGTCCAGCCACAGTAAAAAGCAGACGACATGAAAGAAGTTATAAATTTTAGTTAGAAGATGGTAGAATATTGATCAGAAATGTGGAATGGCTAAAGTCATTTAAATCGAGGGGGTGGGAAGAATATTTGGTATCTTGATGTTTTGTGCATTGCTTGCACGTTTAAATGTTGTGTGTTAATTTGGGATTGTGTTTCTCCTAATCAGATGGATGATAAATATTTTAATTCATATAATCTGAAACTAATTTATTCAAATTTAGATTTAAAATTAAAATTCGTAATTTATGATTATTGTAAATTTTAAATTATTTTATTAATTTTATTTTTTGTAAATTTTTAAATAATTAAATCAAATTAATGTTTTTAAATGATAAAAAGAGTAATTTTATTTTAACCAATAAAATTTAAATAAATATTTTAAATAAAATAATTTTCTTCAAGTTAGTTCAGATTTGGGATGAGAAGTATTAAATGTTGAATGATGAATTGTGAATGTAATAAATGTTCTACTAAATGTGTGAGTTCTCTTATTACAAGTTAAACATTTAAAGTGACTTGTGCCAGATATTAATAATAAGATTATAACATTATTACATCTCTAGCTGATTTTTTTTCTTTTAAAATTAAATGGAAAAAAATAAAGAAAAAACCAATACACTACTTCTCTTTATATAATAACTCAATAGAAAACACTTAACTACGTTGTAATTCAAAACACAAATAATATATTATTTGGTAAAGTTATGTAATAAAATTGGTGTTTTTTATATATAATTTTATTGAAAATAGTAAAATTCATAATAAAAACAATAATCAAAGTGTAATTCAAGGAAAACATAGATACAAATAGGGTTTCTGAAAAACAGTGGTTTTCAAAAAACAGCTGTTTAACTGTTTCTGATTTTTAAAAAACAGCTGTTAACATCTGTTTTACTGTTTTTTGAATTTTATTAAATTAAATGTAAGGAAAAAACTTTTTAGTATGAAATTAAAGCCTTTTAATTATTTATTTGATTTATTATAATAATATTTCAAAAAGACCAATGCTTGCAGTGATTTATCTGATAGGCGAGATCGAATTTTGTGCAAAAACTTGAGGTGATCGAAAACACGCGTTCTTCGTCCGTGGAAGTGGGTTTGATGATCAAAATGGCATTAAAGAGTTTTTGTAGGTTTCCAGTTCGCTGTCTAGTGTTCTTGAAAAGTGTAAATTCCGACTTTAGCAACTTGAAAGCATCATTAGCTGGCGTGACTGTAGTTTCACTGTTTTGAAGCAAAGCATTTAGTTCCTCCTGCATTGATAAATTTTCAGATATTTCTTCATGAGGTAATTGGTCGCCAGTATCTTCGTCAGCAACTTCAAATAGTCGTTTTGCAAGACTGCCTGCAAAATTAATCGTGTTTCTCGAAGGCACAATCCATGGATCTTTCAGACTGCGTAAGAGATTCATTAGGTCGGGATTGAGTCTTTCACCAACTCGCTGCTTTAGATTTTCCAGTAATTTCTCTGCAATTTCATTTTTTAATGTTCGATAGTTTTGTGAACATAAAATTTAAAATTGTATCCGCACTCATTAGTAGGGGAAAAATGTACCTTCTCC
>MQRK01118628.1:1534-19092 GCA_001938485.1 Girardia tigrina
AGTTTGATGATATAATGTATGCATGTAATAGTGTGCGGTGTCAATCATGTAATGCTAACCCAGCAGATCTCCCTAATCCAGTTATGCAACCGGATTGAGGTGTGCTGATATATAAGATATGTACATTGAATGTTTAGTTCATTATTGTATTATTTAATATATTTTAGGAAAGCATCTTGTCTTTTAACAGTGTCAATATTTTCATTTTTTTGAAACTCATTTAAAATTTGAATAATTGTATTTATTATTTGTGTTTTGCTTGGTATCACTAAAGAATCCGAATTAAACATATATAATCCATCCAAATAGTCCCGATTATCTAAAAAATGAAATACATAAGAATATTTTGTTCTCCGTTCCTCTAGCACTTTAATAATTTCATAATGTAATTTTCTTGATAATTCACTATTCTTGTTTTTTATTTCATTTTACATATTTTCGATTGAAATATCCACACAAAACAAATCAGTTTCTCTTCTACAAAGGATTTCAACAGTATCTTTAACAGGCCCAAGCAAATTTATTATAATCTTCACTAAATTAATTTCCTTAGATCTAAATGTTATTTCCAAATTTGAGTCTATTAAACTTTTTCTTATATAGTCTATAAGTAATAAAAAACTTTTAAGTATTGGGTATAGATTATTCCGTCTATTTTGGTAATCCAATATCAAATATAACTCCTTAGTGAATTCTTCTTTTATATTATTAAGAACATTTAAACAAGTCTCGTTTGAATGTTTATTACAATCACATTTAGAGTCATTATGACTCTCAGAAAGTCTTTCATCGTTTGTCATCATTCTAATTGGTTTTCTTATTTCTATTTTTAATCATGATTATTCGAACAATTTTTCTAGATTATTTTTTAAAATATTTAGCCTCTAAAAATATTAATTAAAAAAATAATAATTTTTACCATTTTTCAATAAATCTTATAATAATAAAAATATCCTCAAATTATTAAAAAGGCATTTAATTTAAATTTTACTAAAAAATATTAAACTTAATTTTAATTGTGTTCGAATAGTCAATCACTTTAAATTTAAATAAAAAATACCAATTTCCATCTGGCTGGGAGAATCACCATTCTAAATTCAACATACTTAAATCAACATACCGCATCCTTACATTTACACATTCAAACAAATTAAAATATTCCTCACAAATATATTTTTTTAAAATGTTTTCATTTTGTGTGTTTGATTTTTTATAAAATTTAACAATTTTCCTGACTTGATAAACTATATCATCTACATCTTGTAACAATTTCACATTTCGTATAACCATATCACTGTCAATGTCAAAAAATCCATTTTCCGAATCATCTATTCCAGTTTCACTTTCATCATACATATAGTCCTCCTTTTCAACGTCTTTCTTATCATAAATGTCTTTATAAAATGTTTCGTAATTATTTGATTCAATATCCTTATACCTATATAGTACTTTTATTACTTCCAAATGTATACTATGAGGCGTTAGTTTAAATTTAAGTTTTGCCAAAATAGTTAATTACTTTTTTTATTTTGAAAATTTAAGAGAAATAAATTAAAAAATTAAAATGTAGAGTAAAAATATGATAAAAGAAATACTTATTTAAAATATGCTTACAGTAATAACAATTGATATATTTTAATAAAAGTTATGAAATAAGTTTAAATAAATTTTAAAATAAATAATTAACGGATTAATATATTAAGAAATAATTTTTTTAATAAAAGGGTTTATTGTAAATTTAAATTGTTTACTTTTTATAATAAATTAGTTTTTATAATATCCCGCACTCAGAAAATTGAAAGTATGTTCGGAAATAAATCTCCAACGCCATTGGGATTGTGTTCGGATCTCATTTACCAATATACATTTAATGGGTGTAACGCCACATACATTGGAGAGACTTCACGTCATCTCTGTAAGAGAATCCAGGAACACAGTCGCAATGAAGGTGAAAGTAACATTGCAGGATATAAAAGACATTGTAAAGGAGATATAACTTCACAACACTTTAAAATTCTGTGCACTCAATTTAAAAATTATTGGGAGAGAGTGACATGTGAAGCGTCATATATAAGATCTTTGGATCTTAAAATTAACGTTCAAACTGCACTCTCTACAACTTTGTTGGGAGTTTTTAAATGATGTACTGATTACGTATTGATTGCATAATCATTAACTGCACTATATAAGTAAATTTCGTTTGAAAAATCATTTGTTCTGACGATGACGGTTAAACCGTCGAAATTAATCAATATTTTCAATTGGCTTTCGAATTTTGATTTTATAATAAAGTTTCGTAAAAATGTTTGAATTATTTTAAAGTTTAAATTTCTTTAAATTTTCGTAAAAAAATGTAAAATAATTTAAGTTTTAAAATTTCGTAAAAGTTTGTAAAAAAATGTTAAATAATTTAAGGTTTAAATTTCGTAAAATTTTCGTAAAAAAATGTAAAATAATTTAAGTTTTAAAATTTCGTAAAAGTTTGTAAAAAAATGTTAAATAATTTAAGGTTTAAATTTCGTAAAATTTTCGTAAAAAAATGTAAAATTATTTTAAGGTTTAAATTTCGTAAAATTTTCAAAATTTAATCAAAAAAATTTAAGGAATTAATTTTGGGCGAAATAATTGATTTAACAAGAAATTCGTTTAAATATGTGTTTTGTTGATATTAATAAATTTTGTGGTGTCAGATTATGACTTCGGAATTTGATAATAATGAAAGTGGCATAAACGCTACTTACATGGCGAACAACACTGCTTTGGACAACTTCACGAACCAATTACTACCTGAAAAGTTCAGGAAGGGGACAATGTGGGGACGTTCATAGAAGAATGTGAAACATTCTTTCAATTCGCGGGAGTTGCAAAAGCGAAACAAGACGTCGTTTTATTGTGTCTGTTGGACAGAGACATAAAGGAAAAATATAAGACCGTCGACAAGTCGATAAACGGTTATAAAAATCGACTTCGAAAAGCATTTAGTAGGACATCTTCGCTATTTGAGGATTGGTTGGAAGCATGCGGGTATAGGATGAAGGATGATATACCTGAAGTTTTTTTCGAAAAAATAGAAAAGATGGCAGAAAGAATTATGCAACATATCATGTCAAAAGAAAGCATAATGGAAACATTATTAATGTTGTGATGACATGGATATCAAGAAAGAAGTTCGGATGAATAATGTAAAAGGAGTAGAACAAATAAAAGAAAAGAGCAAAATGATACACAAAATTAAGAATATAGAGGATCAGATAAATGTAGTAGAACGCGGAACAGACCCAGGAGTTACAAGGATGTTGTGACTCAAAATAATAATAAATTTGAACAAAAGCATACAAGAGTCGGGGGCACGGAAAAGAACAGATATACTAATGATCAAAACTGGGAGAGAAACCAATACTCGAGCATAACAAATAGACAACGGGAGACTAGGAAATGCTTCGGATGTGGAATGGAGGGACATATTACAAAAAACTGTACAGAAAGGAAATAAATCAAATGCCATGGTTGTTGACAGCAGGGACATGTAAGAAGAAACTGTCCAAATATCGAATGTAAATGGTACCATAATAGAGGTCATCGGGAGGACGAATGTTACACTAACTTAAACGGGAGAATAAACCAACAAAGATAAACGAATTACAATTATCAAGGAGGGGGATACAATCAACGACAATATAGAGATAGAGGAGACAATAGAGGATTAGTAGCGAACATTGATGAAGAATATGAAGAATCGATAATGGAGGAAGATCATCCAAAAGACAGAGCCTTGACAAAAGTGGAGCCAGTCGGGACAATAAACTAATAAATAAAGGACTCCCAAAATATCGGTATTTATAGTAAAAGTAGTATAACGGATATTATAGACGTAATGAGTGACAAATCAGAAAATATAAAAAAAATCAGAATGGAACGTAAATGATAAAGTTCGAAAGTTTTTAAAAAAAAGATGTATACGGAGATAATGGTGGAAAATGTTTAGTTGAACCAGTAGAGGACAGAAATACTAGCGAAGAAACCAGGATTTTAACCATAGAAGAATGAAATGCTGAAAATATCGTATACAACAAAATGCAAGGTCGACCAAGTGTAAAAGTAAAGATACAACATATCAAGGAGAACTGTATATTAGACACTGGGGCTAGAGTGAATGTCATGAGCAATGTGATACCTCTCTTAAACGAACGGACTGTGTCCAATATTTTCACATGCGTGTCGTCAGCCATCATTTTTTTTGAGACGGGCTTGTTTGCTTTCATTTTTTTGTGTCTCCTTTTGTATGTGTCCCGAACTCTGCCGTTGTCTCTGGCATAGGTTGTTCTTTTAAGCATAGTGGATATTTTTTTATATGTAGTGGATTGTTTGCATGGTGCTTGTCTGTGTATTTTTAAAAAAATTTTTAAATTTTTTTTTCTTATTTTTGTATATACTGAACAAAACGACAAAGAAAAAGAAACACCTCCATAAGAAAATATTAAATCAATTTTGAAAGACGATTTTACTTCCTCCTCATGACTGAGACGATGAAGAAATTAAATTAAAGACTGAAAGAATATTGTTAAAGAAAAGAAAGGGAATTAACGAAAGGAAAAAGAAAAAATCAAATTATAATCTTAATAAGTTAATTATATAATATTATTTGTTTTTGAATTCGAAATTAGAAATTGTAATCGATTTGCAATTAATAATTTCGAATATAAAAATTAAAATTACTTAACGACGATTTGTTTGGAACGACGTCGTAGATGCACTAACAAAATATTTGCGGACAACTTTATTGCACAAGAAAAAGAAAACTTTCGACGACAAAAATCAGAAGAGTTTCCATCTGAACGTTTGAAAAATCCTAAGAAAATAATATATATTTAAAGAAAGGGATAGAGAAATCAACCTCTGACAGACTGATAATATTTGACATTATACAGAGAACGTCATTGTTTTTTTTCCACTGTGAACGTTGATTTGTTGATTAATATTTTTGGCAATATACTTTTGTTAATTTCGAAATTATTTCGTTTTTTTATCGTTAATAATCAAATCAAGTCAGATTAAATTCATCAAACTTCGACTAACGTTACCTGGTTTGATTAGTTTAGTCTTTCTCCCCAGTATATCTATATTTTCATTTATACCTTTATAGTTAGGAATAGTAGTTTCAATTTCTATCTTATCTCAATTATGAGGTTGAAATCATTATTTATACAAGCAAGACGACTTTTGACAAACTAAAGGATGTGAAATTGGAAGCAGCAGATATTAAATTACACTGTGCTAATAACAGTCCACTAGAATGTATTGGTAAGATATCAGTGAACGTAAATATCATAGTCAAACAGAGAAATATAACGTTTATAGTTGTAACTGACATTAAACCAGACATAAGAGGTGGGATAAATTTTCAGAGTGAGTTCGGAATTTAGTTATGTTGGAAAAAAGAAAAAGATGAAATACTCGATCAAACTTTTCAGGTATATAATTTAGAAGCAAGATTCGGCCGAAAGTGACAGACGAGGAACGATTTCACAAAGTCAAAAATACGATACATATCGCTGATAAACCAAAGATAATCAATATCGTAGAGAGGCATAAAAGAGTTTTCATGGCGGATAAATGGGATATAGGATGCACGACGCTGATAAAACACAGAATAGAGACAAAAATACCGCCAATTAATTTGAGACCACATAGACAGCCAATCAATCTAGAAGAGAAAATCAATGAAATTATGAAAAAATTGTGTGAAAACAACATTATAAAGAAGTGTAACTCTCCATGGAATACCCCGATGATATTCGTGTGGAAAAAAGAAAAAAATTATATTAGACTTTTAACAATTGAATCTAGTTACAGAGAGACATGCATTTCCAATGCCGAATGTGATAGAGATGATGGACAAGTTACATGGATCTAGGTATTTTACTTATATTGATTGTGGTAATGCATATTACCAGAACTAGGAGAAGAATCAAAGCTGAAAACGGTGTTTTCGACGAAAGCGGGGCAATTTTGTTTTAATAGAATACCGTTTGGTATTGCAACGGCACCGTGGACATTTCAAAAACTTATGACAAGGATATTGGGGGATATAGAACATACAGTAGTTTATTTGGACGATATCCTAATCTTCTCAAAATCATTAGAAAAGCATTACAAGATTTTAGACAGAGTATTGGATAGATTTGAAAAGGCAGGTATAAGAATTAATCCAGAAATATGTCATATTTTAGAGACAGAAGTCAAATTCCTGGGGCATGTAATTAACGAAAATAGGATTCAAACAGATCCGTCAAAATTGGATCCGCCTTGACTACACTCCCAATTCTTAGATTCCCAGATGTGGAGAAGGAATTTATTCTAGATACGGACGCTAGTTTTGACACTATCGGAGCGGTACTGTTACAGAAGGATAGAAATGGTCACGAGAGAGTCATTGCATATGGGTCACACTCAATGAGTAATCATGAGAAAGGTTACTGCATTACAAGGAAGGAGTTATTGGCAATGTATTACTTTTTTTAACGTTTAAACCACTATTTTTACGGAAAGAGATTCATTCTGCGGACAAATCACAAGGCAATTACATTCATGCTGAAGACAAAAAAAACCAATTACTGCACAATTTCAGACTATCTATCAAGTCTGGATATACAACTAGAATACCGAAAAGGAGTGAAGCATTCTAACGCAGATATGTTTTCACGGAACAAATGTGATACATGCACACAAAGTTTAATGGCACACGAAGAAGCAAAGGCACAGAAGATCAAGACGCGAAGGATAAACGTAGTAGGCATCACAGATATATATAAATATCAAGAAGGAGTCATGGAATAAATAAAGATGAACATAAAGACAGGTAAAAACAAAAACCTTGTGATTATAGATGGTATAATAAAGACGAACAAAAGAAAAATTTGGATACCGGAATCAAACAGAAAAGAAATGATTATGCAGATACACACGCTGCTTTCGCACCCTGGTGACAAAAAAGTGACAAAATATATTGCAGAAAAGTATGAAATGACCAACCAAAATGAAATAATAAACGAGGTAATAGTAGGTCAAAAAAGCAAAACAATAACAACGGCCACAAAAGAAAAACGAATAACATTTGTCGCAAACGAACCATTTGAGAAATTATATATCGATATTTGTGGACTACAAAAAGAGACATGGAGAGAGAAAAATTACATTGTCGCAATCATCTATCAATTCAGTAGATATATTTCACTTATAACAACGGTTAGTAAACAAGACGAAACCACTATAAAGAATACAATTATGAAAAAATGAATTTTACGGTTTGGTGCTCCGAAAGAGATTCATACAGATTGTGGTAAAATATCCGAATTGAAGGTAATAAAAGACATGGCTGAACGCATGAGCATTAAAATGTGTTACTAACACGAATGGAATAGTAGAAAGACAATTTCGGACAATTAGAGATTATTTAAACGCATCGTTACATACAAAGAAAAGATCAGACTGGGAGTAACTACTACCGGAAATAGAATTCACATTAAATGCAACTTTTCAGAAAACAATGGGGAAGAACCTAGCGGAAATTTTATTCGGTAAGAAAATATACAGAGAAAGATGGCATAGTCAAGATATAAAACTACAGCAATTTCGAAATCGGAGATGAAGTAATAGTCGAGGTGAAAACGGGGATAAAGAGTAAAGATAAATATGAAGGACCGTATAAAGTGATAGAGAAAACACATGACAGAGGGTATAAACTAATAAGTGATGACGGAAGAATTTTAGATCGACACGTGGAAAAATTAAGAAAATTCTTAAAGAATATGAGGGGTTAGTTTAAATTTAAGTTTCGCCAAAATAGTTTATTATTATTTTAATTTGAATATTTAAAAGAAATAAATTAAAAAAATGAAATGTAGAGTAAAAATATGATAAAAGAAATACTTATTTAAAATATGTTTACAGTAATATAAAATTGATATATTTTAATAAAAGTTATGAAATAAGTTTTATAAAATAAATTTTAAAATAAATAAATAACGGATTAATATATTAAGAAATATTTTTTTTAATAAAAGGGTTTATTGTAAATTTAAATTAATTAGTTTTTATGATAAAGTTTCGTAAAGATGTTCGAATTATTTTAAAGTTTAAATTTCTTAAAATTTTCATAAAAAAATGTAAAATTATTTTAAGGTTTAAATTTCGCAAAAGTTGGTAGAAATGTAAAATAATTTAAGAATTAAATTTCGTAAAATTTTCATAAAAAATATAAATATATTTTAAAGTTTAAATTTTCAAAATTTAATCGAAAAAATGAATTAATTTTGTGAGAAATAATTGAATTAACAAGAAATTCGTTTAAATATGTGAATTGTTGATATTAATAAATGTTGTGGTGTTAAATTATGACTTCGGAATTTGATAATAATTAAAGTGGCATAAACGCTACTTACATGTACCATAAACAATACATTGCTGATATATTTTATTTGAAATTCTTCCTAGTTTTTGCATAACAGATGCTCCATCAGTAGTTAAAGCACTTATATCATCAAGAACAAGTTCAAAATCATCTAACTTTTAAACAATTAAATTTTTACTCGTAGCTCTATTTTTAATTAGAATCAGGCCTATATTCCAAAAATCAACAATATAATGTAAATTGATGTTTAAATAATGTCTTTTTCGTGTGAAGGTCCACTCATCTAACGTTAAACAACATTTTAAAAAATTTTTCGGTAATTTACCGTTACAGAAAATCATTATACCGGTAATACCGTTAAAAAAATTTACCGGTATTACCGCTGAACTCCCTTAAAACAGTTCAATTATATTTTAATCACCGAATCACAAACCAAATTAACATTATTTTTAGAGTCCATTTATTTACAAGGTCACTTTTGATTTTATTTATCCAGTAAAACAAAGAATTTTCTTTTTCATATCTCTACATATTTTTTATTTACTTTTTTACAAGATAAATTATTTTTTACCTAATTTAATCATTCAATACTATAATTTATAACATATCAATTATTTAAATATTCTAAAATGAAACAAAATTGTCCGAGATTGTCATTCAAAATTTTCGAATATGATTTCCGATTGATTCGAGATGGCGATAAGGAGAGGTACGGAATTCAATATACATAATGATAACGTTAATATAAATATATATAACAATAATATTTAAATCCAGAACAACTATTAAATCGATAAAATCATTTTTTAAAACAATGCTTTGTGTGAATAAAAGTTCAATCTGGAACAATTATGCTAAAATTTATTTTAAAATGTCACTGTTTTGTGTATTTAAAAATTTACTATTTTATTTCTTTACTAGAAAAAGACCCCTCATATATGACGCGTGGGTTGAAGTTTCGTCTGAAAGTTTCTGCTTTAATTTTTAAATCGTAAATATTATAACTTATTTCTTCGAATTCAGTGTTGATTTAACAGTAGGTCAATTAAGTCGACTTCCGGGCGTCTTTCGACAAAGGCGCTGCACCGATAGAATTGTATTGATGCGGGCTATCCAGATTGATCACGTTCTTAAATGGATTCACTCAGGTTCCTCCACAATTTCACATTTAAAAGCGTGACCGTAAAACAAACAAACACACTTTTTAGACAAATAATATATATATTCGATGTAATTTGAATTTATGATAAATGCTAATAATTTAATGTGGATCACTTTTAACAAAAGTAAGAAAAGATTTCATAAAACATCAGATGGGTGAAAATTTGATACAATGTATTGAAAATCGATTAAATTAATAATGGAAAATAAAATATTTTAAATAATTAAAAACTAAATGAACCTTTATTTTCGATTATTAATAAATATTTTAAATATAAATAAATCAGAATTTGACTGAAATAGTTTGCATAATCTATTGCCATTAAGGTGTCAAGAAGGGAGCAAATATTGTTGCACCTTCAAAATATATAGTAGTATCGAAAAATTAAATTAATTAATTTAAACACGCTGTAAGTTTTCAACAAAACCTTACAGTTCGTACAACTTAAAAAATATATAAGAAACTTCGAAAGGAAAAAGTAATTCATCGTAATATTGTTAAGAAAGTAGTTCTCAATACTTGATGAGTCTCCTTTTTCGGATATGATATTTCCACTTATGTTAGCCGTTGACATCCAACTCCATGTACAAACACAAAGTTATAAAATATTACGTTACCTTCGTTTATAATTGAAATATATGTGAATCAGAATAATAGACTAAATAATTGTTGGCACGTCACGCACAAAGATTTACTACTTGTAATTGTAAGTGAACTATGTTAAATATTTATATATATAGGGTTTTTTAAGGTTTCCAGCTGGGTGTAACCTAAGAAAATGTTGGTGTACACTGTACAGTTTAACATATTTATTTTTAATAAAAAATTGTTACATCACACATGCACTCTGGATTTAAAGGTTTAAAAATAAAAGAATGTCTCAACATCATAAAATGAAAATTCATTGTAATCTTCTAGAGCGTCACAGTCATCCAGGTCTTCATGTATTGCAGAAATGACTTCTTGTTCTTCGCCAATGCGAGATAATACACGCTGACGACTCTTGCGTTCTTTCAATGCTTGCGCAATAGCAAGGGCATCTTCGTTGGACAGTTCAGGTGGACCCTTTAAAGAAACATTCATTGATGCATGCAGTGTATCATGTTTTATAATTAATTTTCATTTTAATTAAAGTAACTGTGGGTTCAATCCCAACATATTATTTCGACATAAACCCCATCAGGTACCTCTTCCTGATGTTGGTATATGGTCTATGCCATACCCAATTAAGTTCATCTGGCCCCATCCTTTCACCAGTAAACAAAATCAAGTCTCTACCGGATTCCTAATGATTGAAAATCTTGTTTTTTTTCTATCGGAATTCTGTATCTTTATGTTCTTTAATATCATATGTTACATTCATTTATGAGTTCTTACCTAATTTAATTGATTATTTAATTGTTATTTAGGTTAGATTACTTATTTTTATCTTTCATATTTTTATAGATAGACCACAAGAGAAAAAAACACAATCGAATTCTAAATGTTGTTATTTGTTAATCACTCAAAAGAAAAAAAATGAAGAATCTGTTCATCATCATTAATCATCCGAGTCGGACGAAACCACAAATTCTTCTATTTGACCAGTTGTGATTGATCAGTACAAAAGGCGATCTCGACCTTCCTTCCATGTTTTGTACTTGGCTTCCCGATCTAACAATTTTTGCCTCCTGATTACTTCTTTAATACCAATCTTTGAAAGGGGTACGGCAATTTTATTATCCATGCTGCGCTGTGGCGATTGGTCAATCCTCTTAAAATTGAAACCACCTTCGTCCAGGATTTCTTGCTCTTCAACCACTGTGTCCAAACGCGTATAGGTTTTGATAACCTCCACTTCAATTCGCGCTTGTTGGTCCAGTTGGGCTTTTTGTTTCCTCTTTTTCTCGCCGTTTCTGTGTTCGGCTGATGATGCTCGGAGAAGAGGATGCCATATCTTTTCTTATTATTGAGGCGTAAACTCTTGATTTGGAGGTTGCAGGTTTGTTTCTTGGATCATCGACTATCTTAGTTTCCATGTTCCTAGCCGCCTCAACAATTAGCTCCGGGTGCTCTTGAGAAACTCGATGGACCATTTTACTTTGATAGCTCATAATATTTTGTTGGATTCTCTCTTAATCAACGTCCATTTGAAGTTTCTTATTTCTTTGTTGAGATTGAACATATTTTTCGACCATGGGTCAATGTACCGACATTGGAACTGACTGTCTTCTGTAGTCCTCAAACTCCGCATTGAGTCTCGATAATTGTGCCTCCTTTTGGTCATTTGATTTGCCTCAATACCTGGATTTCCTGAAGGAGTCGTTGATTTTCTTTTGACATGGCTGGAATCTGCGACTCATTTTTGCTCACCATAATTTGCATTCCTATGAGAGAAGAGCGACAATGACGATGAACATTTCCTTTAACCATCAACACAAAAGAAAAACAAAGAAAAAAAAGGTTGATAGAGGTTGGCGAGTTGAGCTCTTCATGGTGATATTATAGAATGTTTTGAGGAGTATTCCCTCCTCTTCAGCTGCCAGATCGTCAACAGTCGCGGCAGGCACTAAAAGCACCTGCCGTTACCTGTCGACGGATCGGCGGCCATCAAAACCTCAACTCGCCATCCTCCATAAAACAACAATTTTACCAAAAAAATGGAGTCCAAAATGTGTAATATGTTTATTTTTATTATAATTTTACAAAAATCGAGCACATATTTATACAAGAATCAAAACCCATCAAACCAAAAACAAGACATTTTCATAAAAAAGAATACGTTGCATGTCCAAAAATGTTACTGCAAGTATAACCTTACAGAAATTTAATAGGGACACTTGTTAAATCAAAGTCTTTAGGTGTCTCAGAAAAAGGATAATTAACAAGTGCAACTAATTAAACAAGGAATGCGTGGGCGTCTATTATTTAATTTATTCCATTAATTAGGTCATTACAATTAATCAATTAATTAAATAATTAAAATTGACGCCCAAGCAAATCCTGGGATCCCAACAGATGTCTTGATCCGCTTGAGCGATGAAAATCCTCGCCCTGGCCAAGCCGTTGATAAAGGAATTGTCATTGCTATGCGAGCCAAGCAAACGAGATAGGGACAGATTTGCTCATAGGCTGGACTTTGAATGATCTGTCGATATACATCACCTGCACCTCGCAAATGGTTGAACTCAGACATGAGTAAACGTTCTCTCAGGAGAAATCATTCAGCTCGTAGAGTTGATATAGCTGGTAGTAATGAGCCAAACTTGTCACTAAGGTGAAAAATTTCATGTCTCCATATCTCTTTCGCTGAATTGCATCACGCGGGACTATAGCTGGGTCAAAGACTTTGAATGATCCTAATAAGTCAGATTCTGGAAAGCGTTTGTGGATTTGCTGTATCGTGGCTTCTGCATAAACTATAGTTAATTTATGCATTATCTCCTCTTCATCATGATTGAAACCAGGAATGTTGTGAATAAACACTTTGTATTTAGGCCAACAATCGCGAACATTATGCCATGGTCTTTGTTCCAGCACCATTTCTCAAAGATTGCCAACGCATAGCTGCTTAGATGGATCAATCTCTGCGAAATTTAAATCCCCTTTTGAAAGACCATTGACAGTGTAGTTAAATGCAGCAGAGCAGCTCCCAAAACATGGAGTGAGAACAAGAATTCAATCTTCTTCAACTTTTGAAATAAGCCACCCGCAGTGGGCTTCTCTCATTTTTTGGCGAAGTAGTCCAGGTACTTAAGTACGGGATTCATTTCACTGAGTGCTGCATCCACAGATGCTTTGCAGCTCAACCACCTCGTTTTACAAGCTCTTTGAAGTTTACTTGCAGAAGAACCCAGAAGCATTTGATATTCAGTAAGTTTTGCTGTCCGTAGATTGGATCCAACAAAAAACTTCCATAGTGCAACTAGAAAATGCTAACACGATGAAATGGCGGTTAAACCTTCTGCTGAATCTGGTGCAGCTAATGCTAATCGGTGTGCATGAGAGTGAATAACTATCATAGTATTAATAGTTATTTTATCTTGGATGCGCTTCACTAAGCCAGATGTCTTACCAAGCCTCGAAGCTGCTCCATCGCAACTCATTGTAGCATGTGTGTTTAAATCGAGGTTATATTCAGTCTGTACTTCTCTGAATGTATTTAACAGATTCTGACCAGTCGCTCCATTAGCATCTATTGATCGCATGTCGAGAAATCGCGTCTGAAATTCACCAACGTGATCCACGCATCTAACAAAAGTTACAAATTCTGAAAATTGAGCAACATCACTTGATTCATCCACCATTGTTGAACAAAAGCGTGCTGTTGTCACATTGTCTACAATTTTACTAGTTAATTGTTCTGAAATGAGAAGCGTGAATTCACTACTTCTCGTTGTAGTGGCTGGCCCGATCAAGGAGTTCGGCATGGAAGACAGATCGTTGTTCCGCCCGACCACCAGGTCGCCCCGAGGATCGGACGGAGGCAACAGAGCTGCGCAATGGTTCGGCTCGAATTAGCTGGGCCCATTTTTTGGTTCGCATTTTTAATGTATCGGGAAGATTCGATAGAAGATCAATTAAAGCCGGGAAATTGTACGACAGAACGTATAAGTAAATCGATTTAAGATCAGAACTCGGATTCAAATAACCGAACGGATAGTCTTGTGCTTTGCCGCTTTTCGACACATAACAATGCGATACGAAATTGGAGTCTCTCCGTTCGAGAATGTATTGGGTCAAAGGAGACGGTTCAAGTTCGTATCGATCGATGGGGAAGTGTTTCGTGATTTTCGGGATTGGCATTTTTATTGTCGAGAAACATATAATCGGATGAGCCGATCCGGGAGGCAATTTATCATTTAAATGCTCATCTGGCCAAAATGATTCTGGAATCGGCCAATGAAAATTAGCCGCACCAACGCTCGATGATTTCACATAAATCATCTTCTTGCAATTATGCCACATTTACGATTCCGATTTGAAATTTTCGTTATTTTTATCTAATTTCATAAAATGTAACACGAGTCCCGGATGACATTTCTGTGACAACGATTCCAAACACTGATGCAACATTGATTTGAAGAAGTAAAAATTCAATAATCGAAAATATATTTATTGTCACGTTCAAAAAAATATCGCATATACAAACAAAACTGATTCATTAAAACAATAACAGAATTTATCAAATCAATTTTTAAGAAACAAAAATTCATGAAATTCGATCAATTTTTGGCCACAAAAAAATTCGATTTTCATTTTAATATCGATTATCAGAGAATAACCGTTATTTAATTCGTTATAACTCATCAACAAAAAACTTTCAAATTGCAATTCTTTTCGTTGTCCAAATTACAAAATTTCTCGAGAATTTTTCGACATTCGATCAAGCCAACCATATACACATATATATATATAGCAATGACAATTTAATTTAATTTAAAAAAAATATACAATAACTTAAATGTTCGAATCCCGAACAATCGTAACTGTATCTTCTGTCTCTCAATGGCATCTCGATGGGTGTTTGATACTATGTGTTTGCGTAGCATTGATTTGCAAGTTGGATATCCAGGTTATTACCGGATATCCAACGTGCACATAACACCATCTCCTGGTCCCTCTAGATGAAAGTAATAAATTTTAAGGTCTTTGTCAAAAAATTCATCTTCTTTTAGCCAGACGTGTAGGAATTTGTACTCTCGATAAGTTTTACTTTTATCAGTTGTTGAAACTGGCTCTTTTGAAGCATTAGTCACAACAGATATTGTAGTTGATTAAATGGGTTGATTTGCTTCGCGACATGATATTGATGAAGGGGAATTAGTTTCAATAGACGATGATTATTTAAAGAAATAGTCTAACTTTGGCTGTTTAGGTTTACTGGGACGCATTATTTCATATGCGATGAAAAGAGTAATGGTGAATCAGGAACGACACGGTGTGATCGAGTGATACAGTTGCTTGCAGTTAAGAGTAGTAATTCTTCGATTGACTTAAAATTTCTATATAACAATTGGCCATCTAAAAATAAATATCCAATTGAAAATTATAAAATAACTGCAAACAGAATATAAAAATAGCAATCTGCACTTAACAGTAGTGTTAAATATAGAAAAAAATCTCTTACCCTAATACACATCATACATAAATACCATGCATACATACACAAGCGGCTTGTGACATGCCGATACACGGTTGATACACACTCGATTTATCGTCACTTAAGAGTAAGAATTCAAAATTTCAAAAACATGTTAAATTACGAACTTTCAAACATTAGCTATGCTACCGACAATGCATTAAGGTAAATTACTAATAAATATAATTTTTTATATAAATATTCAGCAGAATGTCCGACGAAACCAAAAGCACGGAGTCTTGTCCAGAAAAAAAGACCCGAAACACTTGAAGTTTAGAAAATTTGAAATATAATTAATGATTTTATTGCAGGATATCAAAGATTGACAAAGAAAGACTAATTAGAGCCTATAATCGATAAGAGGATTTTCTCACCTTTGAAAGACAATTAGAAATTTTACAATTAGCATGCAAAAATATCATATATAAATAAGATTTAAAGCGGGTTAATTTCGTTAGGAAAACATAAATGGCATAGGAAACCCATAATTAACGATAAAATAGGCCAAATTATAATTGAATATGTTGAAGAAGGCATCCGGATAAAAACATCACAGGTAAAAACATCGCGGGAAAATAAACCACAGGAAAAAATATTGCGGGAAAAATATCGCTAGTAAAATGTAATTATAGTAATTTTTGCTGAAATTTTGAGTGAGTTAATATTCAAACCGGGACATCATCAAATTCCTCAGAGGTGTTGCACATGATGTAACATATTAAAAATAAGTTACATTAATTTTGTAACATCTGAAACAATTTTATTCGAATATATATTTAAATTTGTGTTAGTTTTTTTTAATATATTCTTGTAAAATAGATTATTATTATTATTAAAAATGTCTACCGTTATGATTTTGTCAAATGAACTTCTGGTTTGAGGTTTGGAAGTTGATGGAAAAGAATCTTTGATGACAATCTTTATTTGTGCAGAATCGTATCGGAAATCTAAAATTATGAAAAAACATTTATAAATTATTTTATTTACGTCAAAGTAACCAATGAGTCCTTCAAATCTGTTACAAATATTTGTATGATCTGATCTACCAACATTGATCAATATCGGTTCACTAATTAATTCTTCAATGAATATATTGATGGTATTATCGGATATGAACTGTTGCAATATTAATATTATTATAAAAAGAATTGATCAAATTAAGTAAATATTCACTTTCAAAATTAGGGATTGATTATTCATAAATACATGTAAAATATTTATTATATTTATCGATGCTTTATTAAATATCCGTGTTTGAATATCATTTGATTTGACTTGTACAATATGTTTCATTATATAATTGATCGGATTGATCGATAGTAACAGAACTGATCCACTTCTAAATATATGTAACCTATCAACCAAAAATATAAATAAATTGAATACCAAATAAAGAAACCTCAATTGTAAAATACAAAATATATTCACGAATTTCTATCATTATCAAACTGCCGCTGTAAAACGGTTCTTGGTCTTATGAGATAAAGTTTGTTGAAATATTAGTGAGTTCAACTTTGATTAAGTCAAGTTTTTGTATTAGCTTAGGGTAAGATGGTTTGAATGACAAAAAATAATTAATTTTTAACAAATAAATAAGAGTTTATAAATAGTATCTTTATTTATAATTATAGGTTTACATATAACTAGAAAGTTTAAAGTCGATAAGCCGCTTGTGGAAAAACAACTTAAAAATTTAGCAATTATTTATTATTATTTATTATGATTTATTATAATTTATTATGATTTATTATTTAAAAACAAATAAACGCCATTTAAAAATATATTTTAGGATAATATATTTCGACGGTTTAACCGTCATCATCAGATCACTGATTATGTTCTTTTTTATTGCTTTTATATAAGAA
>MQRK01118648.1:314-12389 GCA_001938485.1 Girardia tigrina
CTCTCGAAATTTTCTTTATTTTTCTTATTCCTTTTGTCTGTATTTTCGTTAAATAATTCCGTATCCTTGTCCGCATCGTCATCACTATCTGAACTTTTTTTATCTTTAGATATCTTCTTCGTGACACTTTCAATCCTTTGAATGTAAACGATAAATTGTGAAGCATGAGGAGACAAAGTTCCTCCGGAAATCCGAACAAGTTTTGCAAAATGACTTGAAGTAGAACCAATTTTTGATTTTAAAAGGAAAACATATTGTTTCACTAATAATGTCAAAATGTCGAACAATCTGGTACATAATTTCACAAGACTGTGAAGACGGGATAAATTCTTAATAGTCGTTTGTATCAACGTAGACAAAATTGAACACAGAGAGTACAACTGCTCGAATATATGTCGATCTTGGTCGGCCATCAAGGACAACGATGTTTCAATGAAATTATTTGGAGTTGAGCTTAGATTTGAAAGCTGTGAATTATTCATAGCTTTCTTTTGCTTGAATGTCTGCCATCCGCATTTCCACTTCATTAGCAGCCAATCGACATCATCCATGGCGAGCGAAATAGCGTTAAGAACATCAGTTAATAAATTAGCTGGGTGAATAATATAATCGAANGTCGATTTTTGTTTATCAATGACGGCCGTATTATTGCTGAATCCTATTTTCGCACTCAAATCATTGACAACTTTTTCTATGTAATTGATCGATTTAGGCGCCACAATTCGAGAGGTCGATAACCATAGCGAAAAGAAGAATCGCCAAACATTTAAATCACTCAATTCGATATTCTTAGTAATTTCCTGGCCATTGCTTTTGAAGTGGAGTCTCGATGATTTACGCAATTGATACGCCCAATCATTGATACTATTCAGGAATGTAATGTTAATTCGATTTGAACCACAAACAACTTCCGAGGAAATGGTTCTGTTAACGTCTTCGATACCACAATAAATACCAATATTGAGCGTCAAATTTAAAATGTGTTCAATGTCACTATAGAACTTCTTATTCGCCAGTAATAGTATTCGAGAAACGATATATTTATGCAGTTTTATAAAACTGGTCATTGAAATATCGGTTCTAGAAATGCATATATTTTCTTCAACGGCAGTTGATAGAATGTCCGTCGGTGGCATATTTAGTTTGCAATGACGAACACTTTCAGAGAGACATGAAACCAACATAGATAAAGGCTCTTGTAACGTTGATTCTCTATTATTATTAGCCAATATTTTAGTTAATATAAATGAATCATTATTTAACTCCGTCGTCATATTAATCAACTCTCAAATTCAAATTTTTTATTTTTAAATTGAATTGTCTTCACAAAAACCGAACAACTGCGAACTGCAATAATTTTAAAATTGTTAATTGTGACGACATATTTTTTCTCGAACAAACGTACACACGCACACAAACATGCATCCAATCACATCAGACATTTACAATTTCAAATTAAACAAATCATACACACATAAATACACGCACATTCATTGGCCGATTGTGAAATTACACAAAAAAAAAGAAAGAGGCTCACAATTGGTAATTGGAATTAATAGAATGACACAATCGGGAATTAAAAAATTCCTGTTCAATTTGAAAATTTATTCTGATTTCATTTCAAATAAATCATAGTGACTATCAAATTTTATGCAGTCAGTTAATTTCAAAGTGCCATTAATCGCATACAATTTGCGTCCTGAAAAGTATCGGGTTCAGTTAGCTGATGCGTTCGCCCAATTAAAAAAATGTGAAAAATAAAACATTCGAGAAATTGAATGAAAGAATTATTTTGAAGAAAGCTAATTTGTCCAAATAAACGACATTCATATGGTATTTACATCATCACAAAACCATATGAACGTGATGATTTCACATATATTTATTTATATATATATATATACTTATATATATTTTATTTAATTAATTTAATTTAATTTTAATTAATTTTAATTAATTATTTTAATTTATTTTAATTAATTATTTTAATTAAATTATTTTATTTTTAACAAATGGGTTCAAAATGGAATCGCAACGCGACCAAACTGTTTTTTTTGTCGAAAAAAGAACTTACAAGTTGCTATGATTTCAAAGCCATATAATATTTTAAAATTATAATTTGATCTTTGTTATTTCTTTGGTTCTTAAACTACGTTATGACATATTTGAAATCCAATTTGATCTAAACTATACTTAAAGGGAAATTCATTATTCTTAATCTTATCTGTACTTAAAATTTTACCAATTTTAAAATGATTAGATAAGTAATTGAAACTGGATTTAATTAGGAAAAGAGAAACGGTTATATTATTTGTTCTGTGTTGCTCTATTGGGAAATAAAATTGACAGCTGATTTCCATATTTAAATTTCTAAACTTTTATGAGTCAATCCGATCTTTAAGTATGTGGACGGCATTGAGAAACGACTTGATAAACTCAAATGATATATGCTACCTATGAAATCGATGATAAGGAAAGTATATATCACAATAAACATTTTTGCCTTGCCTTTTTAGTATAATTCCTTCACACGAAAACATAGAAATTTATTCAACAACAATACAAATACAAATATTCAACATAAATACAAAATTACTAATCTAAATATTAAACATTATATTGGGATAAACTTCTCTATCATTGAAGTTAGCCACCTTAGTTTGATATTATTTAATTTAAATATTTATCACTTGTATAAGATAACAAAAACAGGGGAAGCTTTTATTTGAAATAAAATTTATATATTAATAAGACCCTCGATTTTTTGCAGCAAAAGTTTTCAATATATATTATTCTATCATAAATGCATAATGCATACATCATTCGAATGACGAAAACTGTGTAATCCATTTTCGTTTAGCATGTCCCTATGTTTTCAATGATGAATAAATGGTGCCATTTCAATGACCTACATGTCCTGTCATCTTTCTTCGATATTCTGTTTCCATCGAAATTATTAAAAGATATTTATCGAGAGGCTAGAAAATTCAATACAATGTATTACAGATTGTAATCACATTAAAATTACTAATGAATAAGGAATACATGATATTAATAACCGTTGTGAGGGATAATTTGGAATGTTGTAAGTTTGTTGTTTGTATGCTGTCTAGATTTGTGACTCTCCTACTCAGATGGGATTGATATGTTTATTGATTGATTATTTGAATCTAATAAAATTAATTTAATGATATTAATTTTAAGTACTAATTAATTAAAAACTAAAGTCATCCATTTAAAAATATATTTTACGACAATATATTTCGACGGATCTACCGTCATCTTCAGGTCACTAATTAATAATCAATTCACCTGTATATAAATACAAAAATGATGATTATGTAATCGATTGCATGAAATCATGCTAATCAAAAATTCTCAATAAGCTGTTTGAGACTGCCGATTGAACATTGATTTTAGGACAACGTGACCTAATTAACAATGCTTCACACGACACTCTCTCCCAATAACTGTCAAAATNCTTACACAGAATTTTAAAATTATCAAAATTAACATCACATTTACATTTTTTCCTATGTTCTGGAATATTACTCTTACTCTCTTTTCGACCATGTTCTTGAATTCGTTTACAGAGATGACGGGTAGTCTCTCCAATGTATGTGGCATCGCACCCATTACATTTATATTCATAAACAATATCAGAACAAAGTTTTAAAGGTGTAATAGATTTATTACTGAACATATTTTGAATTTTATGAGATCGTGATATAATTTTTAAATTTAATTTATTGTTAGTTGCTTTCAACAATGCATTTTTAAAGTTACAGATTTAACAAAAGTGGAAGACAACCACCTGGGGCGATAAATTAAACCTTTAATCATGTTTCTTTTATACTTAAGTTCACAAAAACTATCTGGTGAAGTATATAAACCTGTATCAGTTTGCTTCCTATAAATTCCAGTCTCGTAACTAGGAGATTTTCTTTCAACCAAAAGATCCAGAAAAGGTAAGACTCGATTCTTTTCATTTTCAACTGTAAAAGTAACATTTGAATGTAACGAATTCATAAAATTTAAAAATTCTGTGTAAGCATTTTGACAGTTATTGGTAGAGAGTGTCGTGTGAAGCATTGTTAATTAGGTCACGTTGTCCTAAAATCAATGTTCAATCGGCAGTTTCAAACAGCTTATTGAGAATTTTTGATTAGCATGATTTCATGCAATCGATTACATAATCATCATTTTTGTATTTATATACAGGTGAATTGATTATTAATTAGTGACCTGAAGATGACGGTAGATCCGTCGAAATATATTGTCGTAAATATATTTTTAAATGGATGACTTTAGTTATTAAAAGAAGATTTTCATCCGGACTTCGTTTTATCAATAATTAATTAAAGTTTAATAATTATGAATTTTAATAATATTTTCAGTAAATGATTTTAACTTATTAAATCTAATATATTTTAATAATTAATGTTTATTTAAAAAAAATATGTAATGACTTTTATCCAATAAAAATTATGAGAAATTAAAATTTATTATTAAACTTTCCCGTTCATTGCTTTTTTAGATTTGAATATATTAACAAAGAAACTATATCAATCAAGAAAGATGACCAATGAAAATTGTTGTGCAGAAACTGTTTGTGTTGTCAATAAATGTTTGCATTCAAATTGTGATACTGTTAATATGTCGACCACGGTTCATGTGACAACGAACATTATGGGATGTGAAAAATTCAATGGATCAGAATCGGATTTGGAAGATTTCATTCATAATTTCGAACTCTATTCCGACATAATAGGTATAGCAGAAGAGAGGAAAATAGTGATGGTGACTGTATTTATGAAACCATCGGCAATAAAAAAATATTCAGAGATGGACGTTAAAAAAATTACAAAGAAAAATTGAAGGCTGCATTTACTAAAGAAAAATCCATTCTGGATACAATGAAAGAGTTGGTAAACTTACGGTGGGGATCCTCCAACCCAGAAGAAACATACAAAAAAGCAGAAGAACTTGTGAATATACTATCGACTTATTTATTTATTATTTATTTAATTTAATTTATTTTTTTTCCTTTTAATTTGTTTATTTTTAACTTTATTTAATTATTTACTTTTAATTTAATTAATTATTTAGTTTATTAAGTTAATTATATTTTTTTATTTATATTTTCCGGAAACTAGCAACAATGTTCGGTCAAATCAGCAATTCTCCGCTCCAATTATGTTATTATATATTATTGTATATACATATATATTATGTATAATATATATATACACCTTAGAAACCATGAAAACACCTTAAAAATCATGAAAACATGTAAAAACCGTAAAAATTATACAATAAAAGTCAAAAATCAATACTACACATGAGCTAATCAATACAGCTGTTAGGAATTAAAAATGTTAGGAAAATATTTGAAAGAAGGTTATATTAAATATGTACAAATTAAAATTTTTATATAATTAAATGTAACGTTTGAAAAAAAATAAAATTAATAAAATTAAGAAGATCAATTGAATTGCTAATAAAATATTTTGAGAGTTTTAATATAATATAAAAAGTAAAAAAAGTGTATAATTTTTAAGTGAAACGATTTTAAAAAAAAGTAAGAAAATTAAATGGAACGATTAAATATTTTAAAATGTTATCGTAATATAAAATTGATTTATATAAGTAATTAAAAAATCAAATATGAATATTTATAAGTATTTTTTATCTATATCGGTTTAAGATTTATAAAACAAATAGTTTCTCAAAAAAAATTTTATTTAAATATTAGATTTTAAAAGTAAATCTTTGTTGAGGATGACGACTTTGGAGTTCTTTGAAATGAACGCGAATTTTATATAAAATTATAGTTCCATCAAATATTTTACAAATTACAAGGGTCTATATGTTTCTCAAGAAAAGATACCCGATGCTACAGTTGTACATAATGCTGATATAAAATTATCTCATTATTTGAGCAATAAAATGGATTTTGCATTTCATTTTCATCGATCCACGGTGGAAGATTTATATCGTGAGGTTATATTAAATGATTGTAAATTGAATCGAGAAATATTACAAAATCGAATAGCTTTAGTAGTTAAAAATTTAAAAACTACTAAATTTAGTAGACCACGTCCAGACAGAAAATAAAAAGCACAGGAGAAAAATATCACGGCATTACAGAGCCGATGAAGAGGAAGCAGAGGGATGAATACGAAGTCATCGAAGAAGTCCAGCGACTGTGCTTTGGGAAAATTTTAGTTGGACACGACCTCCAACTGAGGGTATTAAACATTAATAAAAAGGGACTGCTAGGAATTAGGGATTTATCAGCCGCCAGAACATTATATGAGATGGGTCAGCAACCCAAAGAAGGAGGCATTTTTTTAATTACAAATATTGGTAAAGAATATCCTAAATAGAAACATTCAAATTCCTGGTCATCATAACGCTTTAGAAGATGCCATCGCGATTAAGGATATTTATAAGGCAATCGAGCCGAATTATATCGACCATAAGATTTGGGAATCCATAGAAGTGGAAACCCAAAAAAGAAAGCCGTGCTAGACTGTAGAATGGTGACCGATGAGAAAAGAAGAAAAAGAAATCTCGAGGAAGAATTAAAGATATTGGAGATAAATTTAGACCCGTTGGTGGAGCCCGAAATAGAATTGTTAGATGAGGAGGATCTAATGGCGACACTAACAGAAGGAATTAAAGAGGATTCAATAACTAGTGTTAGTACCCAAACTTATCGGAAAAAATACCTTGAGTGCGGGACCCAAACCTCAAGACCAACGGCGGCCGAACAATCAACGCAGGTTGCAAACTTAACCCCGCAAAATCAAATAGAAGTCATGGGGAAAATCTATTATTTAGAAACTTAATAAATCTCGAATTTTAAAACTTTTGTCTTTAAGATGAGTGCAAAAAATCTTTACAGAGTATGCACGTAAAGTGATAGAAGAATTTGAAAAAAAAGAAGGACCAGGAAGGCCTACAGACATCGGAACTGAGAAGAACATTAAGAAGGTGAAGTAGGCTGTTGAACAAGACCAGACGGTAAGTCTAAATTCTCTGTATAAAATTCTCTGTATGTAGAAGAAATATCCCGATCGACATACCAATGAATTATTCATAATGATTTGGAGTTGCACAGTGTTCGCACTTGAAGGGTACCTTACACATTTTATATGAACCAAAGGAATCAGCAAGTAAAAGACGCTCAGAGAATCATGAATGAACTTCATGGCAGCGTTGTTGTGATTGATAAAAAGTGATTATACACCGATCCAATACCTTCGAAAGACGTTTCTTGAGCAAAAAAAATATTTTTTTTTAAAATAAAAAAAATACCGTGTGAATAAAATAATCCCGTCTTCGTACTGTGAGTGTTAGTGAGTAGATGTGGATGGGATGAAGAATAATTCGTTTGTTTTTTTTGCACAATGATTTCTGTAATAAATCGTATTGAAAAATAAATCCTTATATATATTGGAAAAATAGTTCTACTATTAGTCTTATAAAATCCATTTAGGAACTTGCGTCTGTATCTTTAGAAATTGTCGGTATTGTTGTTTGTTTGGAAGATAATGAGCAAATAAACAAACAAAAGATTTATATTTCTTGTTGAATAAAAACTTTGAATAGCTTCCCACGGTTTATTCGTGGGAATAAAAATTTTGATAGAATAGTTTCCCACGGTTTATTTGTGAAATTCTTGAAAATAAATTTAAACAATTATTAATTGAATATTGGGAATTTAAAAATATTTGTTTTTAACTTTACTTCATTAAAAAAAATTTTTTTTACTTCATTTAAATGTTTACTTCATTTTACTGTTCGAAAATCGTAAAAACAAATGATCATTAATATTTTTGAAGAACATATGTTACTGATATCCTTATTATTATTATTAGTAGTATCATTATTATTTTTATTTATTTTATTTACAATCCTCTATTAATATTTATTGTGATTTATTCTTAAAATTATATCTTTAGTGATTTATATATTTTATTTTTAATGAACGGTCACAAATTCGCGATTTCTTTCACAGGGTTTCGTTTTAACAGTAAAACGTTTTTTGGAAAATCTCTTTTAACTTTCATATTTTGAAAAGATGTAATGATTACTTACCAATATTAATACTAGTATTGTTTGACTGTCGTCTGAATATCGAGGACGATATTTTTCCATTAGTACGATATTTTTGTCAGGGTTTCGAAAAATACATGTGAACACCTTTGGTAAAATTTTATAAAGGAAAATTTTTAAATAATTCTTTTAGTAAAATTATTAATTTCAAACAAAATAATATTTAGTTTAACAAAACTTGGAATTAAAAATTATAAATGTTTGTTTTACTTCATCAAAAATTATAAATATTTTAGTCTTTGTTTTATCTCATCAATTTTCAAGGCCGATGAAAACTGCTATATAAACAGCAGCAAATTCAGTTTTAGTTTGCCCAAAAATATCTGCAAGAAATTTAGAAAAGAAGAAGTCTCTGTAACAAGTAACGTAAATACAAAACGTATTTTATTTTTTATTTTATTCTTTTAAAATATTGTTAAACCATAAGTACCCCGTATGGGAGAAGGTTTAATTTAAAAAGTAAAATATCGTTCGTTTTGGGAGATTCACAGTTTTTACTGTAATCTATTAACTCGTACGAAAAATTGTTTTGTGTTTTTGTTCTGTCATCAAGTATTGAATTATCAAGTATTATTATTTTTGGTTTGTCAATATTTGTTATTTAAAATAAAGTTTCATAAAAGAATTTGTGTTCATTATTCATATATTTATGTTGGAAGTCCCTTCTGATTAATTGAAGTCAGATCAAAGATTAAAGATTATTGATTAAGAATTATTGAATAAAGATTATTGATTAAAGAATAAAGAATAGAGATTTACTATCATAGATTAAAGATTTAAGATTTGTGTTTTAAAAAGTGAATATTTAAATTAAAGATAATTTAATATCCCAACAGTTTTTTAGTTATTTTGAATTTATATTTTTCTTAAAACTTATTTCTTTTGTTAATTTAATAATTTCTATGATTTTAAATATAGATTATAAAGTTACTTTTTTGTACTTTGTTAATTCAATTAACACATTTTTCAAAAATTTTCCATCTGGTTACTTATTTCTTAATAAGTACCACTACAGATGAAAGCTCTTCTTCCTTTACCCTTCTGAAAACCGATTGAGAGCTACCCATGTATACTAAATTATTAATTCACTCACTATTCACGAAACGTTGTATCACAGAAATGGCTTTTAATCCATTTGATAAATCATTGGCGCGGAGAACTCCTTCTTTCGTTTCCCGTAAAACGAATTTCGACAATGTGTCGTGTGCCCCCTTTTTTCAACATTTTTGTAAGCTCAGAGCCCCAATCCGTTTTTTAGAGTTCAACGCAACTCTATCACGCAATTTACGCTCCAGTATCTTAACACTACATTCATGGGAAACAGACGCGTCTCCTCCACGCACATCTGCGAGCAGTGTACGCTTCGGAGCGCCTTCAAGTTCAAAACCAGCATCGAGTATTAAAATCGGTAGTCTCAGCATCTGGAGGGATTGATGAATCTATTCATTACTTTTTATACATTTACATATTCATATTTATTAGTTCTACCGAATGAAGAGAGCCCTAAGGAAATATGCAACGATCAAACTGCGTGCCCCTCTGCATACTACAGCTGGACCCGCACCACCTTCAATAGGTTCTTCGTCGTTTCTTACACCTTTTTTCATTATTATAATTTTACTCTCGAATCTATTTGAAAATGATTTTAATCGACGACTCCATAATTCAACATATTTCAAAAATTATTTGATATCATCGTGCATTTTTAATACGTTAGAATATTAAATTTATTCAGAGGAAAACTTAGACAAATTATGCAACTTGTTCAAAGTTAAAACTGATTCACCAAATCAAAATAGTTTTAGTATTGAAATCGAACTTAATCTCAGATAATGAGGATTTCTAGGGGAAACAATTCATTAAGTCGAAATTATTTACTTTACGTAACTTTAAACCTCGCTCGATTTGTTAATATTTGACACGGCTTGTATTTTTCGTTTCTTTTCATTTAACATAAAGTTCATAAATTTGTTCGGTCTTATGCCTTACAGACAGAATATATGTTATTGAAGTTCGATTTCTTTCTATTTAAATTGATGCATATTCAAAAAAGATAACTAGGGTTCAAATACTCGACTCCTTATTAAACGTCTCGATACCGAAAAAAACTCCATTCGAATATACTATCACCGTTCGGATGGTTAGAGAAATCACTCTTCATTAACTGTTGACATCGATTTTATTTACAGTTCATTTAGTACTTTATACATGCTTCTGAATCATTATAGAACATTTTAAATTAGCAAAGATTGTATTGAGATTCATCGGTCTATTTCACATTAGTATTTACATATCAATAATTATCATCATCACTTATTTGTCGTAAATTATACTATCGATTTTCAGAAAACTACCAAATAACTCTATAAATGTAATTACTAACCTACATCGCTATTTCTCAGTTATTATCAAATTTCATATACACTATTTACACGTAGCGTCCCAACCTTCACGCCACGGTCCTTTTCACGATCAATACACTACTTCTTCTATGGATACATATTCTAACCGTTTAAAAATTGTAGGCTATTTTCGAATTTAGAATAAATTTCAACATTGAAATTAAACTTAAATTAAATTAGTTTTAATAAATCCAGTTAATTTATCAAATTGCGAATTGCTTATTAACAAATTAACTACTAAATTTTTAAAGATGGTAATTGTTGATTCAAAAGAAATAAACTATATCTAAGACTTCTACATTGTTTACATCAACTTGTGCTTTTACATTTGATGAAACACTTCAGGGAAGTGGCACTCTGGTCTAACCCCTACACCTACAACTAATCCCAGACTCTTGTCATCTGCCAATACTCCTGCACCTCGTTACTCATATATTTACAATTATAATTATGAATATAGCATTTATAGACATTTATCAAATAACACTCTTCGTATACAAAGATCATTAATCAACTCGTCATTATTTTTCATTATATTTCATTAAAGATTTACAAAAAAATTCATCAAAGGTCATCAGTTAAACTCGTAGTCGTTTATTCTTAAACTCGCAATATAATAAGTTTTCTCGACACTCATTTATTGACTTTATATTTACACTATCTCTGTAATAATTGTGAATAGCTTCATCATCTCTTTACTACGATTGACACCTATTTACAATATTTACAAATAACACTCTAACTCATACCCGACGATCATCCTTATCTCCATCATACTATCCTCGCCTGTTCTAATTCTATCCCGCTGCTCCCTAACTTTCGCATAGTCACCACTCGGAAATCGACCTTTCATTTCTATCTCTTGTGATCAAAACTATTATAAGAGGACCGACAGAAATATAATAAAATTAGAATAAATAAAAAAATGATAACGGATTGTTTCAATAAAGTATATTAAATAAAGCTAGATAAAAATAAATCATTCATATGAAAAATGATTTATTTTTACAATAATAAATCATTACAACTGAAAATAAAATTAACAGACTTCGTGCTTCTAATTTAATTGATCGACGTTACTGTTCCAAAATCAAAATCGATAATAAACGCACAATGTCGCAGAATCGTTAAAGTAGTTTTCACAAATTTTTAAGATATTAATGATGTGTGTTTGTGCGTTTCAAGTGAACTTATTTATATTGATTGTTGTCGTGTATTGCTCGATATCTTCGGCTGAACCTGCAAACCTACAAATTTTCTGTCAATTAGAACAGCCAATGTTCTAACCTGATGTGTGTTTATTCGTTTAGATAATATGAGTTATAGTTAAAAGTTGAAATAACAACTAGACGACCACGACCTTCTTCATCTTCAAGGTTTTCATCTCCATCAGAAAATTTTCGGAACCATTTTTCCATTATTAATTTGCAACCGTAAATATTCTAAAAAATAACAGCAATATGTTAATAATGGCTATAGGAATATACAACTAGGCATAAGATTTCAAATAATATCTAACACTAATGCATTTAAACTTATATATATATAT
>MQRK01118663.1:0-10043 GCA_001938485.1 Girardia tigrina
ATATGTATTTTTATCTATATCGGTTTAAGATTTATGAAATAAATAGTTTCTCAAAAAAAAATAAATTTGTTTAAATATTAGATTTAAACATTTTTTTGTAGTATAATAAAAGTTTTAATATCTGATATTAATAATTCTGACGAGTTTCCAAGAACCTCTAATAATCGGAAAAGGTAGTAATCCGATGGTGCAAGGCCTGGTGAGTAAGCTGCGTGAGGGAGAACTTGCCAACCCAACTGCAATATTGCTTCTTTCGTTGCTGAAGCAACATGAGGTCTTGCATTATCGTGGAGCAGTATGATCTGCTTACTACCCTGGCAGGTTAATGGTCTTTTTGCCTCGATTTCTCGTGCTAAGCGCAATAGTTGATCACTATATCGTTGTGCAGTGACTGTTTCACCAGGTTCAATAGTTCATAATAGAGATGTGAGAAGTGAATTCATTTTTTTACACCAAAATTTATTAATATAACAACAATTCACATATTTGAACAAATTTTTCTGTTAATTTAATTATCTCGCCACAAATTAATCTATTAAATTATTTTCGATTCAATTTTTAAAATCTTGCAATAAATATTAAATTAAATTAAATACATTTCACATTAAAACTCAAAATTTATTTAAAATCGTTTCATAACTTATATTAAAATATATAAGTTGTTATGACTGTAAAAATATTTTTATTTATAAATAAGTATTTTATATTTAATGGTTTTCTTATCATTTTTAATTTTAAGATATTTAATAGATACATTAAAAAGATATTTTTATTTTTAAATTGATATTTATTTTTTTTATGATTTTCTTTTATTATATCATTTTTAATTTTTTAAAATATTTAAAAAGCATATTAACATTAAAATATTTTACCTTTTAAATTGAAAAAAAATTAAAAAATAATTTTGGCGAGATGAAAATTTAAATTAACCCATCATAAGAGAGGTCCCAAAGAATCCCACCGGATGCATAAAAGGACTTTATGACCATGAATATTGCGTTTCGGAGTTGATGTTGTTGTCTGACCTGGATCTACCCATGATTTTTTGTGCTCTGGATTGTCGAAGTAAATCCACTTCTCATCTCCGGTCACGATTCTCCATAGGAATGATTTCTTTTTGTGGCGGGCAAGGAGCGATATGCATGTTGTTAAGCGCTGGTTTGTGTTGCTCTCGGATAATTGATGTAGGGCCTATTTTCGAACATTCTGGATCTTTCCCATAGCTTTCAATCTTCTTACCACTGTTGATTGATTGCATCCAAGTTTCTTGGCAAGAATTGTGGTCGATTGAATTGCATCTTCATTAAGAAGTGTCTGCAGGTCTTCATCGGTGTTTTCTTTTGGGCGACCACTTCTTGCTTTATCATGGATATCTTTCTCACCATTTCTGAACTTTATAAACCAATCATGACACATTGATGCACTAATAGTTCCTTCGCCATAAGCTTGGTCAATCCATTGTTTTGCTTCGGCAGGGGATTTACCTAAATCAAACATGAATAATAAGCAATGTCTGATGTGATTTTTATCTTCAGCCATTTTAGACGAATCAATTAATATATAATCAATTAAAATAAACGGTATTTTAATATAAATATAATTTTAAGTGTCATCTATGTCAGCGTCGAGAACTTATGCATAACCCTTATATATATATATATATATATATATATATATATATGTATGTGTGTGTGTGTTTACGTTAGACCCATGAACATATCATTTCACAATTGAAAATTTATATTTTCTAAGAGTTAATTAATTTTCATTTCAGTATTTGAGATTTAAATAATTTAAAATAGATTTACAAAACAAATTTATTTATAATTATAATTTTTACCAATGAATTCAAATATTGATTGAACTTACATTTTGCGTTGTAAAACGTTTTTTGCAAGCTCTGATAAAAAGAAACAAAATAGCAATTAACATTGAAAAGTAAATAAATTATTCAACAATAACTAGTTTTAGTGTACCAATTTTCGTTGCCTGGCCTTTTGAAAGTTAATAAATAATATGGTTTGAGTTTGTTGAATATTCTAGAAAAGTGTAAAATTTATATTCCATTTTATTGTTTTTTAATAAATTATTGTAATTGTAAACCAAATTTTAATTTTTTGATTATATTGATTTAGTGATTATTGTGAAATTTAGCAGGAAAGATTCTGGATTCGCTTTAAAAAGAATATTCAGAGATGATTTTGTGAACAATTTTTGGAAGAAATTTTAATAAAAAATATATTTTTATTATAATTGTGTTATCTTTTGGATAAATCGTCAAAAGGCAGTTATAACGTTCATATTATATATTAAGAAAAGTACAATGATTTTTATCATTTTTATTAAAGAGCAAATCAATAATAAATGTTTAAAATTCATAAATATAAATTTGGTATGTCGAAGTCAAAGTCAACAATGCGAAAATAAAAATTTAGAATTCAAATATAAAAATTTAAAAGTTCATAAATAAAAATCCCATTTTTTTAAATTTTAAAATGAAAAGAAATACATATAATAGAAATATATGTATGTAACAATAAAAACACAATGTAACAATGAAACTTAAACAAGATTTAATACATGTAAGAATACATGTAACAAAAGTACTTAAAGAATACATGTAAAACAAAGTCAAGGAAAAAAAATATGTAAGTACTATAGACTATAGTTGCTTGTTAATACCATTTACTGAATCCCATAATTTACGATAGTATTCCGAAAATATTCCCAGCTCATTTATCAATATGTTTTCAATATTTGATTGAAGACTAGTACGATTCTCTGAACGCTGACTTATTGCATTTTATATACCCTTTATACAAGAAAAAACGTTTTTTATCGGGTTGAGATTGGGGGAATATGTTAATTAATAAAGTACTCCAACATTTTTAGAGACAAAATATTCCTTAAGCACAGTGGTGAAACCGAAGGTTATCTAACAGTAAGGTATGATTATTGCTAAATATTCCTTTGCTAAAACAACCTTCTAAAAATGTCATGAATATAGTCCTGTTGTAAGCACTATCAATCAACTCAAAATTTTCTATTCCACTTGATGAGATGAGTGCACATAAAGAAAGATTGCATCCTTTTGACGAAGGTTGGAAGAGAACACCATCTTGATTGACTGGTGAATAACCATTGTGAGGAATATTTTGAATGGTGGTTCTTGTATGTTGTTTTAGGATTGTGTTTCTCCAACCCAGATGGAAGATTGATATTTTAAAACTTCGAATTAATTATTCAATTTTAAAATTTAAATAACTAACTTAAAAATTAAATTTATATATCATAAATAATATATCGAAAATATTTTTTAAAATAATCAAAACTATTTTTGCAATTTAAATTATAAATTATTTTGAAATTGAATTGTTTATAAATTGTAATTTAAATTTGTTTAAATAATAAAACTTTAAGAAATAGAATTAAATTTATCAATCAAGAATGAAGACTTGCTACGAAAGTTTCCTGAAGAATTGTCCTAGTGGCAATTCAAGTTGTGATATAAATAAATGTATTAAAAATCTAATTAGTGTTCTTAATAACTATAATTAATCGAAGTGTGCAAATTAAAATCTGATTCATCAAAGAATAGAATGGGGTATGTTCTCATACCTAAAATCTGTTCACAAAATGTCTGCCTCATTACGATATTAGCCTCTGACAATATAACCTTAGACATTTTCTTTGACCTCTTTCCTGTTAAACTTGCTGTGGTCAGTTGTTTATCATTTCCAGGTATATTCCTAATTTTGTATGTAGTGATTCCTTATTTTTCTTCTTCCTACCATATTTTTTATAAAGATCTTCAAAAGCAGAATCATCATCCTCGCTCTTTTCAATTTTCCATATACGTACGTTTAAAATATTTTAGCCCAGACATGTTATTTCAACTAATTCTTTTTTGTTTTGTACTGTCTTCTAATCTGATTAATAATCTCAGCATTGATTAAAACTCTGGCTTTTCTTGGTGTTTCGTTTTCCATAGAAAATTAGTAATTTTAATTTAATTTAGAGCTAATTTATGAAATCTTAAAATTTCAACAAAAATTTTGAATGATGAATTCTAAATTTATATTTTAGCATCATTGACTTTGATTTCGACATTCTAAATTTATATTTATGAACTTCGAACTTTTATTTTAGATTTTATCTGTATTATCATAGTTCGAATTATATATAGGACAAATCTCAGCAAAACTTTCGTCAGTTGATATGACTGTAAAATAAATCGTTTTAAAGTAATTATTTGAACAAATATTTCCATTTTTACAATTAAGTTAAGAAATCAATTAATTAGTAATACAAATTTTCCATCTTGGTGGAAGTAACACAGTTTCAAATACCAAATTTAAAATATTCCTCACAAAGATATTTATCTACATTATTTATTATTTCTTTTATCATCAGGATGTCTTTACCTCAACCGATTATCTTCGATAAGTGGAAAATTAATTCCCAATCACGCAGGAAATTGCCAGCTGTCTTTCATTCTCCATCAAAAGAGGTTATTTGTTACTATAATTTTTCTATTAAAATAATTTTAATATTTTACATCATTATCATCGATGAACAACATTCTTTCGAATCACATAGAACCAATTTTTTACAAATCTTACGTGTCAATTGGATTGCTTTTGTCTTTTTTGGTAAACTGAAACCAGATCCTAACAACTGTTTCAATTGTTCATATGTCTTTATGGAGTGCTGGATTCAAATTTTAGCCACTGTCAAAAATCTTTGAACAAAATACAATTTATTAATGTTAAAGCAATCCAAACAACATTTAGAATTTATCATTGGAACCAGTTTGTCATGAATTATTAGCAAATGTGACATTCAGCTTGCACTAGGTTTTGTCGTCTTTCATTCTTCATGGAGAATATTGCTGACTCGGTCTATTGATTTGCTTATGATTTCAGCTATTTCACACTTTTATTCGTCGATTAACTAAAATCATGTAATTGATGTCTTGATCGAATTCTGGTGTTGTTGATATTGCTGAGGAATTTTAGTTTTTGTACTCCACTATAGACGTCCTTCTAAAGACTTTTTCTCCAGCCTTTGTAATGCAGGCTGTTGTTTGTAGTAATTGTCTAAATAATATAATCTGTCATTTGAGTCGAAATTTAGTATCATATCATTTTATTGAACATTGTTCGATGGAATTGTGTGAAAATTAATATGCAAAAATTGTTTATTTATTTGAATCTGGAATAAAGCAGATTGATCTTTCAAGACAAACGGATGTCTTGAAACAAGATGTTTCTTTATCAGTTTGGCAAAACGAAATCTTTTAGTCCAAAACGACCATAGTATGCGACCATGGCATACTGATCTTACAACAGACAGTATGATTGGAAGATTTTTCAAGGAATAGTGCAAATGTAACTTCTTGATAAAATTTAAAGTCGATTACTTAGGCTAAAGTTATCTGATGAATTTAATTTAAAGATTTTTCGTCCAGACAAAAAAGCACTTCTAAAACAGAACATTAATTATCATGTAGTGTTATTCGAAAAGTTTTAAGAATAGCCAGAAGAAACGTTAGAAAATATTTTTTTAGTTATGCGTGCATGTTTCGACAGTTTGCAAATAGTGGTTCTTCTTATGTTCAAAAACTAAAATGCTCCGGTGTTTATCAGCGATGTACTGTTGAAATAGTTTAAAATTTTTATCTCCAAACATCATCATGTCAAGTAAAAATTATGTGGGGTGAAAGAAAACTAATAGCACTAATGAATCTTCATGGAACAACAAGATGGATGCATGATTGTATCACTTGACGCTAACAGTGTATACTGCAAGCTGGTCAGCAAGTCGATGTATTTAAATCATATACTCATGGTGTAGAGATAGTCTAGGTTGGAATCCGTTAGAAATTTCGTAGAATATTTTGTAGCCACTTTTAAAGAAATATTGATAATTTTAAGGGGTGTTGAAACACGTTTTATGTACTCAAGTTGTTGCAGAATTCTATCGAACGTTGTCTACAGCATGCTAAAAAGAATCCACACTCTAATGAAAAATAAATGTCATTTTATTAGTTACTAATAATTTTTACTTAAAAATCTTATTCATGAGGTCACTGATATTATCTAAATTAATTTAATTTACAGTAAATGTTATTAACTTAATATTACTTTATACGGTTGGCACAATCGTTTTGCATTTTTTAGGTTGTTAATTTCAGAACGTCATAGCTTTCATATTATTTATGCAATTTAATCGAAATAAGCACCATTAGAATCAGTACATTTTTGTCAAACGAACCACAAGGCGATTTATTCAATTATCAAATAAATGGTAGTCGGGATAAGATGTAATCAACAAATGATCCCTTTGCTTGGTCCTGATTGGGGAAGATCAAACCGTGGAGATCATTATCCAGATTCTTTAAAAAGTAGTAATCCTTTGGCGAAAGGTCTGGGAAGTTTGATGGATGATGGAGAACTTTGATATCCAAATCGTTCAATTATCGTACAGTGATCCGTGAAACGTGTGATCTGATGTTGTCATGTAATCGAATTTAGCCCCTACAATTGACAAATATCAGTTACTGTTGACGTAATTTTTCAAATATATCATTTATTTCTAGACAGAAGGACTGTGTTGTAATAGTTAGATCTGTTTCCAAGAAGTTGAAGTAAATGGCACCTGTTATCGACCACTTTAATGTAAGAATAACTTTTTTTCGTAATTTTTAAGCTTTGAAAAGTGTTTTGATGGTTCATCTTTGTCCAGCCACTGATCAGAAAACTTCCTGTTGTCGTTCAAAATCAACTTTTGTTCACCCGTAACAATGTGGTACTAAATAGGTCGTTATTGTGGCGAAAAAATCATAGACAAAACTAGAAAACGTGAAAATGTTTTGTAATCGTTCGAATCGTGAGTACCCATTTATCAAGCTTTTTCACCTTCCAAATTCATTTCAAAACATCTCCAACTGAATGATGACTAATATTACCTTGTTTGCCATACCTCGAAATGTCTGAGACAAGTCGGCTTCGACCAGGACCCTCATTTCATCGTCGATTGTAGGTCGACCGGCTCATTGTGTATCTTATAGACCAAAATTTCCGGAACGAAATTTCTGGTACCAACGTTATGCTGTGGTTTTTCGATACTATTGGCTCCCCAAATAGCGCTTATTTTTTTTAGCCATCTTCGCTTGAACTAAAAGGAAAATATTCAAACATTTCTCCTTTAACATATTGAGAATTACCGGAAAAAGGGTATAAAAAATTTCATTTGTGAAAGAAACAAAGTGTCACGTTCTGGAGAAGAAAATTCTTTATAAAACAATATATTAAAAGAAATTATTAAGTGAATATTTTATAAAGAAGAATACGATAAAAAGTGGCCCTATCAAAAGATGCAAAACTTTTATGCAAACGAATATAAAGTAATCAAATAATTGTAATCGAAATTAGCACATTCTTTTCTTTGCAAATAAATTATTCCTATTGTATTTTCAGAGTTCTTTGGTGCTTGATATCTCGAAAATAAAGATTGAAAAGCACATTTCTCGGTCAAGAGCGTTCACAGAACTAGATGAATGCATTGGTATTAGAATTGGAGATTATAACATTGTATCAGATTTAGTAGCCACTGGAACTAAAGGTTATCATTTGTATTATCAGCTGTTCTGCAATGTTTTACTTAAAAATATCTATATTTTTATAAAATAGTGCCACCTGAAAATTTAGAAATTTTAAATAAAAGCCAAAAATTCAGTGAAAAGACAAATTTAAATACATATAAATAAAGCTAATAAGGATTTTGTTGCACCAAATTTACGGCAACACAGTTCTTGTATTCCACGAAGTATTGATGCTATGAAAGTCGAACAGGTATCAATTAGAATTTTGTCTTTCCACACTTTCACAATTTAAACAATTAGTTTCCTTTTGTTATCAAAAATTTTTGTTCCAACTTCTTGATCATGATGACCTATATATATTTTTCATGGAGCTCATGTCAAGACTATTTAGTGGCCAAAACAAAGTGGTAACAGAATTCTGCAAGTGTCATTGCTTAACAACTGCTGAGTGATGAAAGGGTACATCGTCATCTTGAAATAACTAGTAATCATGGTTGGCCCCTGTGATATAATCCTTTTCAGTTTCTAATAACCTGGTTTCTAAGAGGCGAATGTATTCTTTTGAATTAACTATTCCCTCACACCCAAGTATTCGCCTCAACTCTTCACTTGTAATGAAGAAGCAAACCATAACACTGTTCCTACACTCAGGTAGTCATCATTAAATCTCTCGTCATTGCTCATTCAAAATATAATGCCACTGTCATTCCAAAAAAGTTTAAACTTCTTTTCATTCAAAAAGGTAACATTAAGTCAATCCTCTTCAGTAAAACTTATTTCTTGCCAAAAACTCCTGACTTAAACCTTTTCGGGTAATTTACGTATTTGGACTTTACTTCTTAACTCGTAAATCATACAAAGTTAAAATTACTCTATCTTTCCTAATTTTAGTATTGTATACTTCCGAAAGCAACGTAGTTAATCTAATCCCTTGCCAATTTTTCTGTGATATTTTATCAAGTTTTTAAGAGAACGGAAAAGCTTTTTTCCTTTTCTAGCGTTCGGATTAAAATATGCAGTAACAGCAAATTTCTTAAGAAACAAACTCACTGTTTTGTAATGAATATTTAACCTTTAGGATATTTTCCTGTTGATGTAACATTTTTCATGCAATTCTGATATCTTTCCATGAACAACTTCAGAAATATAATTTCGTTCTATCAACGACACAAAAAAATAAATTAAAATGAACAATATGCGCTTATCAATTGTATCAGTTAAAGGTGCTAATCTTTTCCGGCAAAATGTATATACCTGTATATGGTGTATATACCTGTAGTATTTATTAGCACAGTGCGGCACATGCACTGCACTTTTTTCTGATTTTGATGGTTTTTACATGTTTTTGATGATTTTTAAGGTAATATTTATGATTTTAAGGTACCGGTGATGGTTTCTAAGGTGTTTTCGATGATTGTCAACGTGATTTGATTGGTTGTTTAGGTGATAGGTGCCGTTACCAAGGTTCTGGGAAGCAATGAGAACCGTTGTCAAGTGAATCGGAACCGTTGCTAGGGACCCGGGAACCAATTAGAATCGTTTTTGGATGATCGCGACCGTTGCTACAGTACCGGGAACCAATCTGAAACGTTTACAAGGTAATCGCGACCGTTGGTATGGTAACCGCGACCGCTTTCATGGTTACGGTGACCCCCGTTGGGGGGTCACTGGTGGAGAATGCCCATTTTCTCCCTACTACCGGTTCAAAAAATAAATATTTTTTGAAATTTCCTCATAATAAATAAGTAACAAAGTCAACTATAATTAGTAAGGAATCTGAAAATATATTTACTTCGAAAAACAACAAAAACGCATAGTTTTGACAAGGTGAAAAAAATTAAATTTGAATATATTTGATAATTACCTAAGGAGAGAAAAAATTAACAAATTTAAAACCTTTTCCTCAACTTAATAATACTGTTTAATGGGAATCTTTATTTTTCAATTTTACTTTAATTGATTTAAATTTTAATGTTTCAATGGTCGAAAAATGAAATGAAATTATTCCTTTTATTCTAGGTTAAATGTTCAATTCTTTTATAGATCTGTATCAAAATATAACTTTTCAGTAGTATGAAAATGGGCATTCTGTCGACCACCCCCCCCCTGGCCGTAACCATGGCAACGGTATAGGTTATCGTGGTTACCATGGCAACGGTCGCGATTACCATAGCAACGGTCGCGGTTACCATGGCAACGGTCGCGGTTACCATAGCAACGGTCGCGATTACCTTAGTTACGGTCGCGGTTACCATAGCAACGGTCGCGGTTACCATAGCAACGGTCGCGATTACCTTAGTTACGGTGGCGGTTACCATGGCAACGGTCGCGATCACCTTAGTTACGGTTGCTAAGGACCGTTGCTAAGGGCCAGTAACCTGATCTCGGTTGCTAGGTAACCGTTACCATGGCAACCGTTGCTAAGGGCCTTTTTATT
>MQRK01118863.1:0-13215 GCA_001938485.1 Girardia tigrina
TGGTGCTGTGAATACCCACAATATGAGGATATGGTCATGTGAGAATCCAAACGAAGTGATTGAACAACCATTGCATTCTCGGAAAGTGACAGTCTTTTGTGGATTTTGTTCGAAGTTCAGGAGAACATTTCGTCATTCATCAGTAATATCCCTCAAGATATGCTACAGGCAGCAAGTGCTTCCCTGGTGGCCAGGGCTCAGCTTTGTCTTGAAAATAATGGTGGACACATAAATCCGAAATATAACTGAATACATTTTTCAATTTGTTTTGTGTTTTCCACTATTTCTACGAAATATTAAAGTGGTTTTAAAACTCTAGTTACTTTATGATAACCCTGTAGCTTAAAATTGTAATATCATATTACACTTATGAACTTTGAAAATACTTACTAACTATTTAATACAAATAATTTTTAATTTGGTTTTTTAATTTCTGCTGCTCCTTCCATCGTCATCTTTTACTGATATTGACGTTATCCAAAAGAATTTAAAATAAATTACTTATTCTTGTTTCGAAACATAACAACATGACCAGTAGAATATAATGTTTACCAACTAAAGAAACCAAAATCTGATGTATTTGGTAGATCTTATTTAAACCAATGATTTTAAATATGTTTTGTTCGAATATTGATAATAAGTTGCAAGAAAATAAGATGAAAAGTAAAAATTTAGTTCCAGAAATTAATTTTTATAACCATTAACATTCACTTTCTCATAGGGGTTACCATAAAATAAAATATTATAATGATTGATAAAAGAAAAATAAGAAATTACATTAATTTTAATACAAAGTTTTATTATTTTATTTTATTATTATTATATTTTATTTTTATTATTATTATATTATATTTTATTATTATTTATTACCTACAATATTTGGAATACTTAAAGCATTGGTTTCCAAACTGTAATCGGAAGGACCCCAAATCTGAAGAGACATCCGTAGGTAATCCGAAGAAACATAAAATTGTATACAATTAAAATAACTTCTTCGCCAAAAGCTAGTTTATCCGATCGGATAATTTGAATAATAATTATTTCGCCCCTAAGTGCAGTTTAATACGTTTATAATGAACTTTTTTGAATAACGTTATTTTAGACGTAGTCCTATGATAGAATTTGGACAGGGAAAAAATAGCAGAAAAAATGGCTTGTAAATGGGTTTCGAAAATGAAAAAGTTATAAAACCAATGACAAAGTATTTATTGTTTTTAGACTCAAAATCACATTCTGGAGAAGTTTTGAGGTTGCCATTCTGCTACTGACAAATTATAACTATTGCATAAGCTAAAAACGCAAAACGACATTTGCTTTTGGTTTCAACAAATTAATGAATAAAAATACTTCAATCAGAAATAAGCAAAAATATTTTTAATAATTGTTTAAATTACATATATTTCCAATATATTATCAATATATAAATAATACCTTTTTTATTTTAACATGATATTCTTGAATTTCGTTTCTATCTACATCAAAAAATCATTAATATTTATATGAATTATTATTAAAAATAAGGAAGTTAACCGAAAATAGAGGTTGTTCTGTAAACTTTCTTAAATTCTTTTATTATTAATAAAAGATTTAAATAGTTCAACTTAATAATTTAATCTAACTATAATTTAAATTATAAATAGAAAATAACAGAGGTAGGATAAATAAGAGCGATCACGAAAATGAGCATGTTCCAAGAACATCTTATCACTTCTTTCTCGTAGTGTGTAAATTATTGGACTATCCGAATCCAAAACTATTTTGCCGACTTTGAAAATACAAAAGAAATAGCGACAAAATGTACAACAAGACTGTGGATAGATAATAAAATCCAAATTTAAATTATCATAATCGTTGTTAGCAACATCGATTTAATTTTCTTATTAATATTATTAGTATTATTTTCCGAGACTTAGTTTTCGAAACATAAAAGTCATGCTTCGATTATTATTATTATTAGAATGATTTATATGTGACCAAAGCAGAGAAAAGGAACCACAAGTAGGAAACTGAGTTAAGAGTGCCACGTTGTAGGTCTCATAATAGTTAACAACTGTGCAAAAAATCATACTGATATTCCATCATTTGACTCTTCTACAGATATTACAATGGTCATATTCGTAAAAACTCGCTTTTGAGAAAACGCGAATTGAAACATTATGTTTATTAAACAATATTGAAACATTATGCGTTTTAGACAGCAGCAGCAGTCTGAATAATGATTCACTTGACTTTAAATATTCTCACTGAAATTAGACATCAAGCCCGCTATATATACCTAATTACAAAACGTATTTTCCTCAGTATCGGTATGATTTATTAGCGAAAACACAATGGCCGATATGTGGTCCCTTTTCACTTAGTCACTTGAAGTTGGTAGTTAAGGCCTATAAATATCAACAAATGATGCATACTGTATTCAGGGGCATGGATTGACCTATTGAAATAGATAGAGAACTACTTTTGCCCCATTTTTGACCAATCCACTATTACAGGCGATTTCTGGGCTTTCTGTGCAGCGACTTTCTCAGCTGCGGTCACATATAATACTCTACGTCATTTACAATATCTTTTCGACTCACTGGTAACAGCCGATTAAAGTATTACCTTTCATGAAGGAGGGAAAAGGCATTACAAAAGATAATTGTAAATAAATAATAAGTTGATTTTATGGTAAATAAAAAAGTAACATTGTATAAAATTAATATTATTATTACTATATTATAGTAAAGTTTTATTATACTATTGAACATTATCGATTAAAAATAACAACTTACTTGACATTGAAATAATGATTACCATCATGAAGGGTAGTTAGTATAAAAGTCGTATTTAAAAAATTCAATTGGTCAATGATCAAATAATTTTGATTGATCAAACTATGATCTAAAAATAGTTAGATGATGTTTGGTACTACGGTTGGCTGGTGTTTCGGGTTGAAATTGCTGAGATTTTCGGTGAACTTTGTATCCATAAAATGGGGGGTATGGCAAGTTACTTACTATGGCAAGTAAATTGGGATCATTGACCCATATTACTCGCAAATCAAGAATTAATGAGGATGGATACATTATTTGAAATTACTTATACATTATTATTATACATTATTACAATTACCACGACGGCAGAGTCTTCCGCTACAATGATTTTTACAGTTCTGTAAAACTTTATTGATAATGAATACCATACTATTTACATTTGACGTATTGTTAAATATCTGTAATTTCATATTTTTCTTTTATCAATCATTAGGGCCTTTTCTTGGATGATAACTAATGGAAGGAAGTGAACGTTCATGGTCGAACAAAACATTCCGTTTCTGGAATAAATTTCTACTTTTCAAATAAGTCTATTGCAATTTAATATAAATATGTTAACGAAATTAAATATAAGATTAATATAGGGATTTTCTATCTTTAATAAAAATCTTGCAATCATTAATAAAACTGTTGCAATCTTTAATAAAATTATTTTAATCATTTATAAACTTCAACAATTATTTTAAAAATTACTCGATAATAAGTAATAATAATAACAAATAATTCAAGAACACATTTCTTGCATATATTTTTAATGCACAATTGTTTTTTTATTGAAACATAAGATGATATAAAATATAAATATAAAATACAATGAAAGATAAAGATATGAAACATAAAAGGTAAGACAAAGACAATAATTGTCACATAAAATTTATTCGATTACATCTTCTCTCCTTTCACACTTAACACAATATAGGGTAACATTTTACGGTAAAAAATCACAATGATGCACTGTTATTCGATCAAAGTTTTCAATAATTTTCAATAATTCTACTTCAGATTTAACTTGTGCACGTAGAACTAAGTTTATATTAACCAAAAATACATTTTCTATCGGATTTAGAAACGGGAAATAAGGAGCTAAGTACTCAATATCAAGATTTAAATTTTGTATAGTTTGTTTCAATCCTTTATATTGATGGATTCTGACATAACCTATTATTAAAACAGGGAAAGGAATATCCATAGACATATTTTTCCTTGATATCAGTAAGGCATAACTTGAAATTTTCTCCAGTTACAACACAATCGAATATTCTGTTATATATTATTCCATATTTGTTCATTGCGGCCACAACTGAAATATTTCTGCGTCTTGCAGCTGGAATAGAAACATATGAAGAGTTTCCAATCAATGACCTACCTTTTTTCGGACGAGTAATTACAGCAAAACCCACTTCGTCAAGAAAAATAAAATTTGTGTTCCAAACTATATTCTTATTCTTGAAATCTAGATGCATAAATGAATCTTTTTTCTTTTGTTTCCTCACAGTTACTTCTTTTGGGGATTATTACCAAGCATTTTAAAGAATATAATTATTTTTTTCTTAATTGTTTGGAGTTTTCACATTTGTATTCAATTTTCTATCATGATGAATTATTTATTATCGAGTATTTTTAAAATCAATTGTTGAAGTTTATAAATGATTAAAATAATTTTATAAAAGATCACAACAATTTTATTACTGGTTGCAAGACTTCTAATAAAAATTGAAACACCCTATACCATCAGTTCGTAAGATGAAACTAGGTTTAAACTAGGACCACAATATGAAAATCAGATTATCATTTGTATGAATTTATTTTCTACAGTCATTTTTTCCCGTTTGGAAATAATAATAAGTCATTCAGTTGTAATTTTTAGTACACGGTAGATATAGAAGGGATTCTTTCCGTGATCAGAGACGTTCAGAGAAGGGGTTAAGGGTTAAGTACAAAAAAATATTCAAAACTAAATGCAAACCGTTTAAAAAGAGTTTTTAAATGTCCTAAATTACTGAAGAGTTTATGACTAAAAATTGATTGTGAGTAGTATTCTAAATTGTTTGAATGTGTGAATGTATTGATGCTGTATGTTGATTTAAGTATGTTGAACTTAGAATGGTGATTCTCCCACCCAGATGGAAATTGGTATTTTATTTATTTACAGTGATTGACTATTCGAACACAATTAAAATAATAATTTGATAAGTTTATATTTTTAAAATTAACAATTAAAATCAGTTTAATATTTTTTTTTAAAAAAGAAAAGCATTTAATTAGATATAAAAAAATTACAAAAAATTTAAATTTAATTCATTTTCAATAATTTGATAAAATTTTTATTATTTTGTGTTTTATTAAAAAACGGCTAAAATAATTAATTTTAATTAATATTTTTAGAAATTAAATATTTTTAAATAGATTTAGAAAAATTGTTCGAATAATCATGATTAAAGATAGAAATAAAAAAATCAATTTGATCGATGTCAAACGGTGAACGATCTTCCGAGAATTGTGATTACTCTAAATGTGATAATAATAAATATTCAAATGAAAATTGTATCAATGTTCTTAACACTGATAATCGAATCTTTTCATTTTTAAACATTGTGTTTTTGACAATCTTGGGTTCATGTTGCTTTCTTGGATGCTTAGTTAATCTTTTTTGTTCATGTGTCCAATTTAAATTAAGAAGTGATTGATTGAAAAAAATATTTTCTCCTTAGAAAAAGTGAATAGCTCTTCAGATGAGTGTATTACGCATAAAAAATCTACTAAAAGATTTGAACGATATACAAATTTATATTTTTATATCACAAATACCTTTAGTAGTATTACCATTGATCATGTTCTGGAAATTTTGAGAAAGAAGAGTCTTGATCCGCTATCATGTTTGTGGATTCGAAACATGTATTTCGATTCTTCTTTATCTTATATTGTTAATTTTTGGAAATTGTTAGAAATAGAGGTTAAAGAAGATTAAGACAGGATTATTGTTTAACAGAGATATTGATCTTATACTATAAAATGTTTATAAGTTGTAAATTTTAATGCTTGGAGCTATGAATAAGGACCAGTAATGATAAAGTGGAATATTTATTGAATGTACTAGAAAATACCCTACTTTCCCTTCAAATGAGATTCTTCAGTAAATTGGTTGTAAAGATACATGGTTTGCTAATTGATCTTCGATAAAATTTAATTCCTCGAAATGAGAATATTTGTCAAGTTCACATACAATTAATATTTAAAAGAAATAAAATTAAATTATTCCTTCTTCAAATGATCAGGAATGGTCTCTATTGTAATAACAAGGCTAACTAAACTTTATGATCTAATGAATCTTGTTGTACAAATATACGTAAAGAATGAGAAATGTATGTTGTAATACATAGATTTTTAATTAATACAACGAATAACGGAAGGTATAAACAGAAGATTGGGATCACAAGAAGACGATTGAGTGATATAAACGATAAATAAATAGGTACTTGAATTGTTTATGATAAAAAAGAGATCAACTCTTTAATAAACGTTATTTAAAGATCCCGTATCTCTTCTAAATAATTAGGACGAGATAAAATTGGGGAAGAGGTTTTGTTAATAAATATATTAGTGATTGTTATTCACAGAAAATGATCACAATCTGTTCCTGTTGAAATAAGGGTCTTTTTTGGATTAAGATGGAATAGTTTAGGATTTTTCTGTCAAATAGAAGTATGTCCTTGTCTTGGTGAAAAAGTTTCTCGTTTTCCTTTGCTTTCTTTCTTTCTTCTTTCGTTTTAATTATGGATTCATTTTGTTTCTTCTCAGTAATTACAGAGATTTTTAACGTTTCAATAAGTTTATTTTTTGTCAATCAATCTTGCACAGCAATTTATTATTTGTATGCAAATTAAAATTTAAATTGTAATTAATGTAAAAAAAGTATTATAAATAATAATTAATGTAAGTTATCCCCCATCCGGAAGAGACTGTTAAAAATATGGTTGACGGATGGGACGGATAAAATAAATAAATGTAAATAATAAATAAATATAAATGATAATATAAATAGTATAAATAATGTATTACAATCTAAAATAAATAAAGATAAAATATGACATACCAATATATAATAAAAAATATAAATTGGTGACAGAGTCATCGAAGGAATTTGGTTAATTACAGTATCATTATTTATATGTTGACTTTAACCGGGAAACCAAAAATACACCAGAGGCTCAATTTAGGAATATTTTTCGAGACTTAAAACTAATAGCGAAAGAAGCACTTAGTTTTGGGCAAAATAATTAGACGTCCCTTAAGCGTCTCTTCACATAATGTTAATCATATATATCAGTGGTGGCCAACTTTTGTGTACATAAGATCGACTTTTTTTCTTAAAAATGTGTCGCGATCGACTTGTTGTCATAGTTGTAGTTTAAGGGGAGATTGGGAAATTAGAAATACATACTATGTTTTTACATTATGTTATAATACGGGAGCTTTGTACGAAGAAGGTGCTATAGCTGATAGAACCGCTCGTGATTGGTTCGCAAAATTTAAAATTGGCAATTTTGACCTCAAGGATGCACCTCGTTCAGGACGACCAAATGAATTTGATGAAGAGCGTTTGAACAAACTTTTGCAAAGCAAACTAAAAAACGGAGAAGTATAGTGATTGCTTTTTTTTAATATTTGTGTTTACAAAAAAAATTTTTTTTACAAATTTTTTTTTACAAACATTTTTTTTCATTTTCAGTCTGTAGTAGAAGATCGACCCAAAGTCGTGTCGCGATCGCCTGGTTGGGCAGCACTGATATATATAGTGTAAAAGCAGGTTATCTCAGTAAAAAATAAATGTATCAATTAATTAATAATCCAGATATGTTCGATACCCTTAGTAGGACTTATTTTAACTTGTACAATGCCCTAAAAAATATCATAACCACAATTTAGACTGGGTACTAACGCTATGTTTAAAGAGTGGGTTTAGAAAAAGGATGTAAGACATGGTGGATTAAGAACCATAGTAAATTGAAGTACTTCACTGGTGTGGGTCTCATTGGTAAATTTACTAATAATTAAATTCACATATTTCCAAATCCATAAAGCGTTAGAATCCATTATTTTTTTAAGTGACCCACATAAGGAAATCCATTTAAATTTTACCAATAGTAAAGGCATTTGAAGTTTTCTAAATGAAGTCACCATAAAGTGATAGGAAAATCTACAGCAGCACCAACTCTTAGTAACATTAGCATTAAAAATTTATTAAAAATTTAGTTTTTTAATGATAAAGACAGTTTTTGGATAATACAAAAATTGAAAGTTTGTTCAAAAGTTGTTCTTTGAGACTGTCTGCTGCTTGATGTATTTGATTGTGGAAACTAAAATTCAGTTGCAACTCGGCACGATTCTATTTTGACTCTTATAAAAGATCTATTCTCAAAATCACATTAGATCAAGTATTTTTGAGTTTCATAAAATACTCATGGATTAACTGCTAAATATGACTGAAATATAAAATATTAAAAAGGATATTTTTAGTTACAATCCTTGTCGGATGTTTAGCTTTCTGACTCTTAAATAACAATCTTGTTTTGAGAGGATTTAACATTTCTTGAACAATCATAACAATCCTTTAGGAGAAGTATTTAATCTCTGCACAGCATGGAAGGAAGTCGGATTGTTGAAGTTGCTGGTAAAATCTTTTCACATTAACTTTTATTTGTGATGAAGTGGTACTTTATGTGTACCTCGATAATTCAACTTATGAAAATTCAACAATGAAATAAGATTTCCATATTCAGTCAATGACTGGGAATAATGGAACAAACAAAAATTAAAAAATTATTATCAAGTACATTGTAGTACTTGATAATCCGCGACACACCATTGCGTCCTAAGGTGCGCGACTCTTACCCTTCGCCGGCCCTGAGCTTTTCTCTCATGCCGATCTGCAACTGTTCAGAATAAAGTCGCCCGAACTTATTAATTTATTAATGTTACCGTTGTCACTAAAACCGATCGAATCGATTTTATTGAACATTTCATTTATAAAAAATTTTTTCCCTCGATCCATTTCACTCATTTTAAAATTCGTTCCAATTTTATTTAATGAAACGCATAAACATTCATATAAATATATATAAAGGATTTTAGTATATAGAAATGTTTTTATAGTTGGAATTATTTGTTTCATTCAATAGATTAATTTTGACAAATTTTTCTAACTCCCTTTTGAATAATTCCGGATGAAGGAAGAACAGAAAGATTAGCAGACGTAGTACAATCGGTACAAAAGAGTTCAGTATTTCCGTCGACATCTAGACGCAAAAATTTAGATTCAAGGTCAATAGAATTAGAGCAGATAGAACAAATAGGTCGAATAACCGAATGTATAGAATATTTACCGAGTCGATTGTTGCCGGCTTCGGTAAGTTGGTCGAAATATATTCAATAAAATTTTTCCGTGCAAGATTCGGTAAGTTGGTCGAAATATATTCAATAAAATTTTTCCGTGCAAGATTCGGTAAGTTGGTCGAAATATATTCGAGTCGATTATTGATCTCGTCAGTCAGTTGGCAATTGTTGCCGGCTTTCCGTGCAAGATTCGGTAAGTTGGTCGAAATATATTCAATATCAAAATTATAATCGTTATTTTGGAATAAGGATTTTAATTTTTCCATCATATTCATCGTTTCAATTTTATTAAATGTGGAGTCGTTTAGTTTATTCAAACAATTGTAATAAATTAATTTTAAAATAGTTCCACATAATGGTTCGATAATTAAATTTTTAAAATTATTTGAAAAACATTTTTGTCGAAAAATGACACAGTTATCAGCTACAAAATTGTATAAGTTGACACAAAAATTCAGTTGACACACTAATTCCAAATATGTTTTAATTATCTCCGATATTTTTTAGTATGCTTTCCAATGTTGTGATGGTACTTCATCCCACACTTTGTCTAATGCTTTTTTTAAGTTTATGAAAGTTAAGTTTGAAGAGCAAAATAAACATTATGAAGAGTTAGTTTAAATATGCAAAATAATTTATTTTAAATTTGAAAGTTTTAAAAAATTAAATAAATACAAAAGAATTTAAAATTAAAAATGATCTTAAAATGAAAACCAACAAAAATTAAATATTTAAATAAAAATAAAAAAAATGTTTACATTCACAACAATTGATATATTTGAATAAAATTTCTGAAATAAGAATTTTAAAACAAATAATAAACACATCAAAATTTATAATATTTTTTTAGAAATAATTTTTTAAATGAAAAGCTTCTGGTAAATTTAAATTTAATAGTTTTATGATAAGATTTTATAAAAACACTTTTTAGTTATAATTTAAAATATTAATTTTATAATTATAAGTTAAATTTTAGAAATTAAATTTGAATAAAAATTGAATAGATGGATTTTGGCGAAATGATTGAATTAAAAGGAAATTTGTTAATATATGTGTATTATTGTCATTAATAAAGTTTTGTGATTAATATCGCTTCTGAAATTTCGGATAATGAAAATAGCATAAACGCTACTTACAAACATTATTAAGGATTTTATCTGGGTAACACTTCTTTCTATTTGCTAGAGATTGACACTAAATCATAAAAGCATAAATCGACTTAAAGCGTTTGAAATGAAGTGCTACAGGAGAATGCTGAAGATCATGTGAAAAGAAAGAGAACAAACAACTTTGTCTGGAAGAGATTAATAAAAGTACAACGTGAAAGACGTGAATCAATAGAAAAGACCATCAAAAGAAAGTAACTGAAATTTTTCGAACGTCAGATAATAAAACAAGCACTAGTGAATGTTATAATTGAGGGGAAAGTGGAAGGAAAAAGACCAAAGAAATAATTGGAATACGACTTGAAAGAATGTAGTGGCTATTGTCTAAAAGAAAATAATAAATTATATGAAAATATAGAAGAAAAATAAATGTATATTCTCAGACCTCTTTTTACAGGATTTTAATTAACCATTTCCGGTTTTTTTTTAATTTTTCGGGTAGTTGTCCATAAGTTTTCAAGAGTTCAGCAAGTTTCAATATAACTTTAAAAGTTTTCATGAAGTTTTCATTATAATGTTGCACAAGTTATTCATTTTTCACTTTTGATCTAATAATTATAAATTTAATATTTTGATATGTGGTTGGATTAAAAATTTTGAATTTTTTAATTGACTTTTAGAATATTTTTTTATTATTAATTTTTTATCCAATTTTCCATTTATTAACTTAAGCCAGTTAAGTAATTTTATAATTTAAAATTTTCGATGAGTGTTTCTATCTTTATGTATATTATGTAAATAATATTCATGTAATATTCAATAGGGGATTATTAAATCAAAAAAAAATACTTTCATTAAGGTTGAAGAAAATGATGTTTGTACAATGATCAGAGGATCAAAACATTTTATCATCAATTCTTCATACATCCCCCTTCCTAAAATTATAGAACTATGAACTTAGAATGTCAACTTTAAATTTAATGAAACTCTTTTTATTGAACCATATTATTTTCTCTTTCCGTTATATTATGTTTTTTGACTCGTTTACAGAGACAAATTCCTTCAATCTACGTTGGATTCCAACTATTAGATACGTATTTAAAAATGAACTACATCAGGATATTGTCTAGTTTGAGCAAATATATGTAATACTGAATAAACTCCATACGTTTTATGATCAAAATACGATTTTTAAATTTCATAAATTATTCTCTCCGAATTTCATAAAAGTACTTTTTAATTTCACAAATCCTCAGATTATGGAAGAGCCAAAACAAAACCAACATTATCAATATTATTATTAGGTCGACAAGTATGGAATTCGTAGAACTAAATTCAAAGTTTATTGATTATTTACCAATACAAATAATTATGTCATTCATCAAAATATGCGCCCATTTTATTGATACATTTTTTTCCATTTGAGCGGCAACTTGTTGAGGCCATTTGAATAAAACTTTTTGAGGTGAGAATCTATAAATTATTAGAAGGTCATTTTGTTCCTATAAAAAACTTCAAATTTAGAAGGAAATGATATTCAGTTGGGGCTTGGTCTAGGGAGTATGGATAAAGATACATAAATTTTAACTCAAGTTCCTGTAGTTTTATAAAGGTCGCTGGTGCAGTATATGATTTTTCTTTGTTTTGAGCAAGATTGAAGTACACATGTTTACCAAACGTGGCTGTTTTTCTTTGAGTTCCTGCATCAAATCTTTCAATTGGTTGCAATAGACATCTGTTGTGATTGACTAACCAGCTTTCATGAAATCATAATGGATTACAATTGCGGCACACCGACAAACACTCACTATCAGCTTCTTTTGACGAATTTTTGATTGTGAACTGTGTTTTGGTGCTTTATTTATGTTTATTTAAATAATCTGAACGTTTGCGATTATCATATTGCGTTTATCGTTTGCGATTCACTTTTCATTACAAGTGACGATTCGATTCAAAACATTATCACTTTTATAACGAGAAAGCATTATCAAGCAAGAACAAAACGCTTTGGTTTCTGTTTCTCATTCAACCCATGTCGAATCCACTTATCCCTTTTTTTCACTTTATCAATTCAAGGCAAGGGATTAAATATTGTTTGCTTTATACCAACAAACGTTAGCGATAAATTATGAGCACTTTGTAATGGATTCAACTCCACATTAAACTTTAGTTTGTCATCATCTACCTGAGTTTCTGGGCAACACCGAGACTCATAATTGAAGTTAAAATTACCTTTCACAAATTTCCTGAACAAATTTATGACTGTCTGCTGCGTAGTAGAATTGTATCCGAATACACTATTGACGTTTCGCATCGTTTTTAATGATGAGGTTCCATATAGGATCTCGTACTTCAAATATTTCGAATTACTGTTTTTTCTTTTTAAAATAATGATTCTTAAAACAAGTTATCAATAACTTTAATCAACTTTTACTAATGTATTCAATATCCAAGATACCTAGAAATGTATCTAGAAATCAAGCAAAAAAACTGAGCAGCAAAATATTAAGTCATTGTCACATTACAACTATTCCAATTTATTGCAATCATGCCGACAAATGCCATACTTGATAACGTGATACTACCTAGTTCCTAAATTGTATTTATGTGAATATTTGGTGCATTATTGTAATCCAGTCATTTTTTGTTTCTATTATAAATGCCTGATGAAATATCTTTTAAATTATTAATATTTGGTTTCGGGCTCAATAATCTTTAAAATATTTAGTTTATATATACATAAAATTAGATGCAAGATAAAATCATTCGTTTATTGGCATAAACACTATGAGGGGTTAATTTTAAATTTTTATCTCACCTGAATAGTTTATTATTTTTTTTGATTTAAAGGGTAAAATATTTTTATGTTAATTTGCTTACTAAATATTTTAAAAATTAAA